>LOEQ01006139.1:50902-72061 GCA_001685075.1 Bramus lutescens
GGGTGATTCTGTATTCTACCTAGAGAAGGACTTCTTTAGCATGCTGGTGTCATGGAGATGGAGCATCCAAGTGTCCATTCTGAATCACAGAGAGCATTCAATTGAAGATCTGCTTTTAAATTTCTAACAATCCACAGTCTCAGCCATCATGTGGCTCTTGACATTCTTTTTCAAGAAGATACCTTTTCAGTGAGGCCACTTTGACACAGAAACGCTTTCTTTTTTATCTGCTGATCTGGTTACAGTTCCGGTAAAGTCCCCCTGCTTCCTGAGCCAGGAGGAGGTGTGGTCTACACAGATAGCTGAACTCTACCAGACATGTGACAGAAATGGAACAGAGGCAGGATCTCTTCCTGTCCCAACCTCCTACTCACACTGCCCTCCTGGAGAACGTTGTTTTCAGAACTGCTTCAACTGTCCCCACAGCTGTGACCTTGAGCTGTCCCCTGTGCGCCCTTGCTTTCTTGTTTATATGCACGTGTTCATTTCTCCTCCTTTTCCTCTGCGTTGACTTCTTCCTCTACCTCTAAGTTCATTATAAGGTTTATTTCCCATGATGAACTATGTTCATTATGTGCTTTAAAAAAAAAATAGATCCTTCTAGAAGGTCCATGACTTACATTCTCACCTTTATTGCCTGCTTTTTGTTTTTAAAGTCATTAATTATAAGACTAACAGACATGACACCAGAGTCTGTGGATTGTAGTATGATTATCGTTTACTGTAACAGCTAATATCCACTTATTAGTGAGTACATACCATGTTTATCTTTCTGGGTCTGGGTTTTCTCACTCAAGATGATTTTTTTTCTAATTCTATCCATTTGTCTGCAAATTTCATGATGTGATTTTTTAACAGCTGAGTTAATCCTCTATTGTATAATTGTACCATATTTTCTTAATGATTCTTCGATTGAGGGGCATAAGCTGTTTGCAGTTCCTGGCTATTATGAATAAAGCTGCTATGAATATAGTTGAGCAAGTTTCCTTGTGGCAATTGCTGAGCTTGTACGAGTTTTAGCTAGGTCCTCTGCCTATATGTTATGGTTGTGTAGTTTGGTGTTCTTGTGGGGTGCCTAACAATGGGAGTGGGGTGTCTCCGACTCTTTTAACTACTCTTGGAGCCCTTCTCCTCTTACTGAGTTGACTCATCCAGCCTTAGTGTGACTGTATGTACCTTGTCTTATTGTAGCATGTTATATTGTGTTTGTTGATATCCCTGGGAGGCCTGCTCCTTTCTGAAGGGAAATGAAGGAGGAGTCTGATCTGGAGGGTGGGGGAATAGGAGGAGGGGGAAATGGGGAAATTGTGGTTGGGATGTAATGTATGAGAGAAGTATAAATTAAGAAGAGGGGGACTGGTTAAGAGCACTTGCTGCTTGCTATTCCAGAGGACCTGGGTTGAGTCTAAGAACCCACACGTATCACAGATCTAAAGGGAACAGAGCTCCAGCTCCAGGGGCTCTAAAGTCTTCCTGCCTCTGCAGGCATTTACACAAGCATAATGAGCATAATTATTTACATCTCGTTATCATAAGCATCTTAGGTAGCCTAAATGTTCCTGTTTTATGTATCTAACCCCTGAATAAAGGGCTCACTCAGGGCCTGCAGAGCCCCTTTGGCTGTTAAACATGAGACCCTCTCTTCAATACTGTTTATAATACTGTGTAGCATAGCACTAGTTCCCAAATGTTAGCCTTTGTAGGAACCACATTTATTTAAAATGTTATTTCTTTAGTTTTATCCCTGGAGATTCCGATTCCCTAGGACTGGAGTGCAGGAGTCTGAATGGAGTTGAGGCAACCCTGGTATAAGCACCCGTTTAAAATGACTGTCACCCTTTCTTGAGCACCCTGTGTTTGGTCTACATTTTACTTTTCCGGTCTTCCACCTTCTTTTAAAAAAAAATCCCTGTGTGTGTATATGTGTGTGTCCGTCCAGAGATTGACATCAGCTGCTTCCTCAGTTACCTTCTACCTTTTTGAGATGGTGTCTCTCCCTCAACCTGGAGCCCACATATTTAGCTAGGCTGGCTGGCTGCCATGCCTGGGGGAGTCTCTGGATTCATGCTCTGTAACACTAGGATTTAGGCATAAGTTACCTCAACTGACTTTCTCTATGATGCCGAGGGGCAAAACTCACATGACTTCACCAGCTCCAATATCTCCCTAGTGCCCTCCTTCATTTCTGACTATTTTTTCTTTAGTTCTCCTTTAAGAAACTTAAAAAAAAGAGAACCCTTTTTTTCTCAATCAATACCCATTCGAAGCTTCCATTCTATGCCTATCAACTTAATCAATGATATAATCTCATTCCTCACTCCTGGATCTTAGAACTGCATTTCTGTGTGTTTTTGTTAGGGCCCTCAAGTACCATGTTAGCCTGTTTCTCCCAGGCTATTTCTCTTCCTCCAAGAATAAATTCTGTTACTTGTGGGAATTATTTCTGCGAAGGCCATAGGGTTGCTGTCATAATTCCATTACTTTAACTGTATTAAGTATAATAGTTGTAAATATTTCCTGAATGTCGTTCCTCACTGAGCACTCTCCATCACCCCACTTATTTAAACTTTATAAATCCTTACGCAGTCTATAAAAATCCTTTTTATAAATTGAGGAAACAAGACATACAGCAGAGCCATACTACCCATAAGGATCTGAGCCAGGATGGACCAGGGCAACTTGGCTTTAAGCCCATCGTTCACATCTGCACACGAGGACAGCCCAGAGCAGGGCCTTTCACCATCTCATTGGCTCTTGATGTGTCCACTTCTCTACCCACAGGGTGAAGAAGCTCAAGGAGACCCTGGTGGCCGTGCAGCAGCTGGATAAGAACATGGGCAATCTGAGGACCTGGCTGGCCCAGATTGAGTCAGAACTGGCCAAGCCCATTGTCTATGAATCCTGCAACTCTGAGGAAATACAGAGGAAGCTGAGTGAGCAGCAGGTAGGGTTGCTGAGCCACGGGGCACATGTCCTCTTGGCCAGGCTGATGGGGTGGGTACAAGATGGTGGCTTAGGATAGAAGATCGTGAGGAAGGTAGGCAGGACTGGCGGTGAAGGGCAGAGCTTTGTGTAAGAGAATGGTGGGGACAGGTGGGCTCTGCAGCATTGCAGAATTGAGTCTTCAAAGGTGTCTGTGCTGTCCTAGAGTTAGTGACATTGGTTCTGCAGGAAACAATCCAACACAAGAAAGGGTTATCCAAACCATCACCTGATGACTTCCTTCTCCATGAACCCACCATTTAGACAGAAGTCCTTGACGTACTGTAGGGTGCTTAGAGAAAGACGGCGGTGCAGACTGAGGGCTTCAGTAATAGTTCTGTCCTTCGAGGAGGACTGTGTATGTACACAGGAAGGGCAGTGCAGCTCCCTGAAATAAAATACATAACCCGTAGAAGCAAAGGAGGATGTCCCACAAGCAGAGGGAATTGATGTTTCCTACCTGCCTTATTTATTCTTACTAACTGTATCAGATTCCACTTGCCAGCCATGAACATATTACCCTATGTCTTTATGACCTTTGAGGATTCTACCCAGGCTTCTCTTCCCGCTGTTAACAGTTACACCATGGTGACCAAATTGTTCGGCTTAACAAAAAAAAGAAAAAATACTCTTAAATCACTTAAGATAATTGGCACACTTATTTGGGAGGGAAGGAATGAACGTCAGTGATACTAACAATAGCTGATAATCCCCACTGATGTTTGTTCAGGAGGCTGGAAACTTCTCTAAGGCTTTTGCATGCTTTTTTAAATTATTTCTTTTATTTTTTGAAATTGTATTTACATCATTTCCCTCTCTACTTTCTTCCCTCCAAGCCCTCCTACATACCTTTCCTTGCTCTCTTGGCCTCTTTTTTCAAAGATTCTTGGTCTTATTTTTTCACTAATTGTTGTTACAAGCATATGTGTGTGTGTGTGTGTGTGTGTGTGTGTGTGTATGCTGGCCATTTGGTATTGGATAACCAATTGGGATACTCTTCCCTCTAGAGGGCTATTTCTCCCACCTGCAGTATTCCTTCATTGCCTGTTCTTTGTATAGGGTTGAAGCCTCAAGTTCTTTCCCAGTTCTTAACATATCTGCCATTTTTCTCTGTGTTTGGCTCATGTTTCATCAGCTACGTTGGTGAGAATTTGGGTGTAGTTGCTGACATTCCTGGGAGACACAGTCTCACAGCAAATGCCCCTGATCCTCTGGCTCTTACAATCGTTCCACCCCACCCCCCTTTGGAGATGTTCCCTGAGCCTTAGGCATGGGAGTTGTTTTGTAGATGTATCAGTGAGGACAGGGATCTTCAACTCTGTATTGAATTAGCATACTTACTTAAATTTTACAAACACTGTACACTAGTTAGAATAGGCGTGAAAATATAGTCCTAGATACTGGGTTTATTATATATTATTTTTTGTTCCTTGACCATTCCTGACTTTTAGTGTTGGGTTTTATACTAAAATTATCATTGTTTAAAAATCATTTCCACTGAGACGTTTTCAGTTTTTATAAGATTAGTATCCTCTGTGAGGGATGTTTGAGATTTTGATGATTGTATTGAGAGGGTCTTGGCTGGCTTTCAGTGCCCCCCGCAAATTCTCCTGGAGAACCTGGTAAAGTGTGTACCAGGGGTGAGAAATGAAGGCTGATGACCAGTTTTGTCGACTCATTCTTACTATGTGCAGGTAGGCAAGAGTCTCCAGCATTTAAGGAAGCCTCTTACAAGAAGGAAAAGACCATAGTTAACAGGGTAAATAAAATGTAAATGAAAGAGAAGAAACAACAGAAAATAGTGTGTGTGTGTGTATGTATATGTGTGCCTGTATGTACGCATGCGTGTGTGTAAGGTTTTTTAAATACTCACAGAAACGAGAGGTTTTACCTTAGAAATGAAAGATACTGTTGCATTTTCCAAAAGGAAAATTCAGGATTGATCTTCTCCCACACATAAAATGAAAAGATCAAGAACATAAAAAAGAGGTGATGAAGAATAAAATTAAAGAGTTAATGTCTAAATCCCAATATACAATGCAATTATTTGGTAAAAGTCACCAAAACCTTTTTAAATGAAGGAAGAAATTATTAATTAATTAAAGTATTAATAAAAATATCCCAAATAGAAAACACACACTTTCAGATCATAAAAAATCTATTATAAATGCCTAGGAAAATTGGAAACCCAGAAAACCATCCCAGCCTTTTCAGGTTAGGAAGGCGTTGTTTTGACAGATGATTTTGGGGATTCCAGTCTATGGGTCCTACAGCTCTGCTGCCGTGGAGGAAAAGTGGAAAAAGGAAAGACTCAGGAGAACTGTTGACCTCCTAGCTTCCAAGATGCATAAAAGAGTAGTCGGAAGGAGCTGGAGCCCCAGTACCCTTTACAAGGCTATGCCCCCAGTGATATGTCCCCAAGGCTCTGCCTAATGCAGGTCCTGCTGCCTCCCAGTATTGCTGCTGGCCAGTGACCAAATCATTGACACATGGGCCTTTGGAGAACATTTTAGAACCAAATTATAGAAAAGCCCAAGAGAGGGAAATAACGGATAGTTTTGATTCACAGTTTCTACAGTTAACATGAGTTCATATGTTGGAGTTGGATAAAATCCAGTTTCCTGCTTTTTATCAAAAGCTTTCTATTTCTGTCCTCCATTTAAAACTGTGCTCCAAGGGAAGTAGTGATGATCTCATTCAAGAAAAGGAACCTCAGTTTCTTAAACCACAGTAACCTCTTGATGTTGTCTGGTGCGTTTGCAGATCTGTGATGCTTAAGTCTCAGTTCTGAAAGGGGAGCTACTCATAGCTGCGCATAAGTCGATTGTCTGATCAATTGGAACAAAAGTGATATATTAGTAGAGACTAGGGCAAGATTCGTTCTCTCTCTCTCTCTCTGTGTATGTGTGTGTGTGTGTGTG
Organism: Bramus lutescens; assembly: GCA_001685075.1. NCBI lineage: Eukaryota > Metazoa > Chordata > Mammalia > Rodentia > Cricetidae > Bramus > Bramus lutescens. Next base: position 56,806 of record LOEQ01006139.1, read on the forward strand.
TGTGTGTGTATACACACAGGCATGACTGTGCCACACCATGCATGTGGTGTTCAGAGGACAGTCTCCAGTCTACTGTTCATCCTCACCTTTGATGTTTGACACAGGGTCTCTCGTGGTATATACACGTGTACACTGTGTATACAGGTTAGCTGGCCCACAAGCTTCTGACGATGCTCCCGTTTCTGCCTCCTACTTTGCCAATGGAGCTCTGACATTACAGAACATGCTTCCTAGAATGTCTGGCTTTGCATGTTTCTGGGGATTCAAACTTAAGCTATCACATTTGTGTGGCAAGCACTTTCCTGTTGAGCCATCTCCCCAGCCCTACCCAGGATTTATTTTTTTTCACTCACTACTAAACCAGTTTTACTCTTAGAGTGGTATGTGCGTGTGCATGCGTGTGTGTATTTGTCTGCCTACAGGCATCAATAGAAGTCCAAAGGGGTCCTTGAGCCCCCCTGGAGGTAACATTTCAGGAATTTGTGAGCCTCCTAATGTAGGTGATGGGGTATGAACTCTGGCCCTCTGGTAGAGTAGCTGCATTCTAAATCACTGAGCCATCTCTCCTGTTCCTAGTGTAATCCACTTTATCTGTACAGTTAGTATTTTGGCACTTCTCACAGAATATTTCCAGATCCGTCTTCTAATATTGTACCTTGAGCTTCTAAGGTGTCATAGCTAAGGCTCAGCACACTTGCTCATTCACAAAAGGGAAATGCAATCACGAATGGCACAGTCATTTAGGAGTTGGTGAGCATGGCTGTGGGCTCTCTCATCTATTTACACAGACTTTACAAAAAAGCACACTTCATTCCCCGGCAGGAGCTTCAGAGAGACATCGAGAAGCACAGCACGGGTGTCGCCTCCGTCCTCAACTTGTGTGAGGTCCTCCTGCATGACTGTGATGCCTGTGCCACCGAGGCTGAGTGTGACTCCATCCAACAGGCCGCTCGGAACCTGGACCGGCGGTGGAGGAACATCTGCGCGATGTCCATGGAAAGGAGACTCAAGTGAGCTGAGTACAACTACAGACAAATCAAACAATAGCAAACAACAAAAGGCTCCATCCTTCTTTTCACTTATTGTATTCACAGTTTGCTGTTTTCCATTGGTTAGAAAGTCCAAAAATAGACTTGGCTTCCCGAAATTGCCACTACCTACATGTAATTGGAAATATAAGTAGGCATAGTGGTAATAGAACAAGCCAACTTACATTGGAACTGACAGTTTAAATATTACCTAGAAAAACTAAAATCTGCCCTTAAAAAGTAAGTATAACTTTATAGTATTGGTAGTTATAGAAGGGCAACATTCTTTTAATAAAATTCCACTCACTCTTCATAGTGTTAAATAAAATAAGCCAGGCTCAAAAAAAGATAAATATTTCATGTCGTCTCTAGATCGAGGTGTAGCACAAATAATAAAATCTCAGAGGCAGAAATTGGGGCTCAACCTGAAGATCAGAAAAGCAAAGCAGCCAACCACTGGTTCTTATCTCAACCTCAAACCGAAATGGGGATCCTGCCTCCAGGCATCTCAGAATGAGACTGTGTGAGAGCTGTCTCCTCCCGTCTTATATTCTTCTCTAGTGCTGGGATTAAAGACGTGCATTACCACCACCCAGCCTCTATAACTATTGTGTGTGCCACCACTGCCTGATCTGTATGGCTGACCAGTGTAGCTGTTTTATTCTCTGATCTTCAATCAAGCTTTATTTATTAAAATACAAACAAAATCACTACATCTAGGATTATAAATCTAGATGTGAATGTATAGATAACGCACCTAAATCTCCATTTAAATGTAGAAATAACATACAGGTTTATACCTAGGACATGAGAGTAGAAAGGGGACTATGGGAGGAGGAAGGAGTTGAGAAGAAGGGGGAAGAAGAAGGGATAACAGAATATACGTGACCCGGATGTGGAAGGAAGTATTTAGGAGAAAAAGGGCCAGCAAGAGTGGGAGGGGCTGTGGGAGTGCCTTAGGGGAGCAAAGAAGAAGCCTCGTGGTGCACGTATGTGACATATGTGAAAATGAGCATTACAACGAACTTTCTGTGCTACTTTTGTTGAATAATAAACACTTTCACTTTTAAGCCCTTCAAAAAATGACAGTGGCAAAAAAAAATTCATTCTAGATTGCTACAAAATTACCTCAGTGGCCTAAAACCATGCTACCCTTTGGCCAGTCCCGAAAGCTCTATTGTCTTTCAAGGATGACTTTTATCACTCTCAGTCTGATGTTGGCCTTAAAGGAAATTTCCAACTTCAATTCTATTTAAGGGGTACACTGGCCTGAATGCACTGCCTACATGCAGGGTTTCTAACCTCCCATGCAAACTCCAGGGCTGCTTGTGTATTGTACTTTAATATCCAATTTGACTTCATTCCAAGTTCAGAGCTGCAGGCCATCTTTTAAACCAGCAGCTGTTTGATTTTAGCTCCAACAGTTGGCTGTCTTTTTCTCTGGGCCTTTTGGCTCAAAGCTGCTATGGTGCCAACAGTTGCTTGTTCGGCACCCTTAATCCTGTTGGAAGCCCCGTAGGATTCTGATCCTCAGCAGCCTTAATAATGGGGGTGTGTTCTTTCATGGTCTGCCTCAGAATTGAAGAGACATGGCGACTGTGGCAGAAGTTTCTGGATGACTATTCTCGTTTTGAAGACTGGCTGAAGATTTCAGAAAGGACGGCTGCGTTCCCCAGCTCTTCTGGGGTGCTCTATACAGTTGCCAAAGAAGAGCTGAAGAAATTTGAGGTGATTCGTAGTTCCAAATATTCCCTGTCTATTCTGCTGTGACACTAGTGAGCTGGTAGCTGATGCTCCAGGGCACGAACTGACTAATGTGCCACGTGTTATCTGTTCAATAGCTGGGGGATTGACTTGGGAGCCATGGGTAGCGTGCTTCGTGTGTAGACAAAGATTGGTGAAGATTGTCAGAATTGCAAATAAGATAATAATAAAAGTATTAGCCAGATACAGTGGCAATTTTTTATAATTCCAGCACTCAGGAGGTTGAGGCAGGAGGATCTCAAGTTGATCTACCTTGGCCTGTGTAGTAATGTCTAAAGAAGGAAGAGCAGGGAGGAGAGAGGGAGGAAAAAGAACCTCTTAGAAAACAAGACTCATGATCCTCCCCAAACCTTATGGCATTATTCTTATGTCAGAATTCTTTACAACTGTCTATTTCCTCTAAGATTAAATTTAACTGTTTCCATAATATGAAAAATCTCCTGTAAATGTATTCTCTCAATTATTTCAACCTAATTGGTGTGTGTATAGATAATCTTTATGAGGAAGAAGGCCAAGCAGAGTCAGGAGGAAGGGAAGGCGGAGCACACACTGTGGGAGGGAGGCCATGAAAGCAAAGCAGATTGAAATGGCCGTACAGAAACATACTTCACATGCTAGATCAAAACATTAAGTCATCCGATATATATAAGAATGATTCTGATCGCTGGTGACATTAAGTGACTCTCAGAATCAGACGAAATATTGTCATCATAACTCACTTTGAATAAAGCAGCAGAGGGTGGTACTCTCTTGAGTCACAGAGACTTTCAAATCACCAAGAGATGAAAATAACAGTGCTTAGTTACGTTTAGGAAGGAATCATTAGATCATCCCTTACACATGGCTTGCTTTCTTCACAATCTCAAGGCCACTCTGTGAGACCCTTAGTTCCTGCCACTCCTGAGTCTGGTTCCCGTAGACATTGGTGTGGTAAAATAAGCCACTGTATACACACATCCCTATATATGTGTGCCTGTGCACCCATTGTAAGGGGTTCTGACATATTCTAATCAGTCCTTACTTGTGTTTTACTAGTAATTTTTCCCCAGCCCTCCTCAAGATGTTTGTAAATAAAGCTATCATTTTGGCTAGATTCATAAATAACTCCACTTTTCTCTTGCGACATCAGTGAACCAAGCCTTGAGCTACTGGCAGAAAAATGAAATTTCTTCTTGTTCTTGTCTGACTTATAGGTCTGAATCCTAGATGGAGAACTATCTGATTATAATAGTATTCGATGCTATGTGGAATAAGTAAGAGGGACTCTGAATAGATCCATAGGAAACTCTACTACTAAATGCAGAAAAAGAAAATGCCTTTGTAAAAAGTTTTCTCTATCTAAAAGCCACCATAAACTGCCAAAGAATCCAGGTCACTTGAGGGCTAGTGGAAGTGACCCTGTCCTATGTCTTGTAGCGCTCTGCTTTGTAAAGGTTAAAACCTTTCATAATTGGCTTATACCACAAAGCAGATTATATGAGATAATTCTGGATGCTATTTTGGACTCATATTTTATGAAAGAAGCTACTCAGATGGCCAGCACTGAAATAATTGATTTTTTATCACTTCTCATGATTCTTATACTTAATTATCTTATAGATAGAAAATGTCACAGAAACAAAATTCTGCTTAAAAATTATCCATTCAATTGCATAAATGTTTGGGAAGGCTCTGGGTGTGCTAGCATGCTGTCCCTGGGTGTACTTGGATGCTGGCTGTGGGTGTGCTATGATGCTGGCCATGAGCATTCTAGGGTGCTGGCCCTGAGTACTTGGATGCTAGCCCTGGATATGCTAGCATGCTGTCCCTGGATGTGCTAGAATGTTGGCTCTGGGTGTGCTAGGATGCTGGCCCTGTATGTGCTAGGATGCTGGCCCTGGTTGTGCTAGGATGCTGGCCCTGGGTGTGCTAGAATGCTGGCCCTGTATGTGCTAGGATGCTGGCCCTGGGTGTGCTAGGATGCTGGCCCTGGGTGTGCTAGAATGCCGACCCTGAATGCTATACCATTGCCTGAGTGGGCAGATCTATACTTTGACTTACTATGGCAACAAAAGTTGAACCTGCCTTAGAACTTCCTAAATTTCCAGAACTGAAGATTAGATCTGTTAGGGTAGGTATTCTTTTTTATTTTTATTTTTTAATATTACATACTATCCCCAGTTACCCTTCTCTCCCCTTCACCTGCCAGTCCCTTACCCCCCTCATCCCACCCCCATCCACTCCTCAGAGAGGGTAAGGCCTCCCTTGCAGGATCAATAAAATCTGATATACCAAGTTGAGGCCGGACCAAGCCCCTCCCCCTGTATCAAGGCTGATTCCTCCTTAGGGAATAGGCTCCAAAAAGCCTGTTCATGTGTCCAAGATAAGTCCTGGTCCCACTGCCTCCCATATCCCCCCCCACACACACAACAGATCAAGCCACATAACTGTCACCCACATTCAGAGGGCTTAGTTCGGTCCCATGCAGGATCCCCAGCTGTCAGTCCAGAGTCAGGGTGTTCCCACTAGCTCAGGTCAGCTGTTTCTGTGGGTTTCCCAATCATGATCTTGACCCCCAACCCCACCCTGCCTTGCTCGTATAAAGCAGCTCACAGAAGGCACATGTTCACAGGACAGATGTGTGGTCCTCTGAGCAATGTGAGGAGCCAACGAAAACCAAAGAGAGAGGTGGACATGAGCCCAGGCCAATGAACTATTCATACATAACCTTTGGGTTGGGGCTGGGATAAGAATCAGTCACAAACCATGGTGCATGAGTTGAGGGCAAAACCATCTCTCATTTGGGTGGATGTTTGTTCGCCTAGTGCTGCACGCTGCAGCAGAGACAGATGAAGTGCTAGCAACTGCAGGATTTCCGCTACATGCCCTGTCCTCCAGGGCAGAGCATCCATGGCAAATGCCAGGATAGCAGCTCTGCCATCTTTTATGAAGGCTGATTCATCAGCAGAGAACTCGGACCTGCTTCAAACTACTTTTTTTTTTAAAATGGAAAGTTACTAAACTGATTTTCTTAAAAGCAAGGTTAATAGCTTGCTGGAGAGGCACTTCTGCCAAAGATGGTTTTAGTTTGATTTCTAATGGATACCGGGATTAAGGTGATTTCTGCATCTTTAGGAAATTACATATTCTACAACTGAACAGTACCACTTTAAATATCATTTCTCACAGGAATCTTGAACACCTCCATTTGATGTATATATATATATGTAATTTTGTAATGGTTTCTCTGATGGTAAAATTTGTTTCTAGGTTATTATTTATTTTTTTGTTTTTCGATACAAGGACTCACGTAGTCCAGGCTAGCTTCCAGTTTTCTGTGTAGCCTAGGATAACTTTGATTGTCTGCTTCTCCTGCTTCCTCTGACTCCAGAATGCTGGGATTACAGATTTGTGCCATCACACATGGCTTAACTTTATCAATCATTTAAAAAACTGCATTTTATGTGTATGCATGCATGTCCATTACATGTGTGATGTTTTTGCATATATACCCATACACAAATGTATATGTGTACATTTTGTCTATGTGTGTATCTGTTTAGAAATACAGTGGTTCCTTATAGTTCTGTATTTTCTTTCTGGCTCTTGATGGATCTGCTGTGTCTGTGGTAGTGTAGTTTCTGTACTCCCTGACTCTGCACTATGAAAACCGAGAGACGTAACCCAGAGTCCCGCAAGGATCTCCCACACTGATTCACTTGTTTGTGGCCCCAGGCTTTCCAGCGGCAAGTCCATGAGAGCCTGACCCAGCTAGAGCTGATCAACAAGCAGTACCGCCGCCTGGCCAGAGAGAATCGCACCGACTCTGCGTGCAGCCTCAAGCAGATGGTCCATGGAGGCAACCAGAGATGGGATGACCTACAGAAGCGTGTCACCTCCATCTTGCGCAGACTCAAGGTTCTCATTAAGCCTTTTCTGATATGTAGAGGCTAGAGGACAAGCCCAGGCAGTAGTGTGACATGCTCTTAGAGACAGTGGGAGTTGGAATGGCCAGAGGGAAGTGGCTTGAAGATAATTTAGCGTTCTTCATGTTGGTGAGGAATGGACTTCCCAGAAGGTTGGAATTGGCTGGGCTATATCAGTGTGTGACTATGGACGTCTTAATACCTAATGTCTGCCTTTTGTTTCCAGCATTTTATTAGCCAGCGGGAGGAGTTTGAGACTGCACGGGACAGCATTCTTGTCTGGTTGACAGAGATGGATCTACAGCTCACCAATATTGAACATTTTTCTGAATGTGATGTTCAAGCTAAAATAAAGCAACTCAAGGTAATGAGTCAGTTATTCTGCAAGTTATCAGTGTATACAGACACTGAAAAGGGGAAGGTTTGCAAATTCTTTAGTGTATAATATAGGAGAGAGCCTTTAAAAATTAGTTCTTTGTGATTAAGAAAATATTCAGAAGATTCTAAAGATAGTGAATTTTTTTTATTTGGTTTGTTTTTGTTTTTTTGAGACAGGGTTTCTCTGTGTAGTCCTGGCTGTCCTGGATCTCACTCTGTAGACCAGGCTGGTCTTGAACTCGGAGCTCTGCCTGCCTTTGCCTGTAGAATACTGGAATTAAAGGTGTCAGCCACTATGCCCAGCAATGCTATCTGATCCACCATGAACATAAATACTTTAAAATAGCAACTTGGTTGTCAGCGTTAGGGATTTTTTTGTTGTTGTTGTTTAACCTATCATTTATTTTTAAGATCTATAGAGAGTTTATGTAGCCCCTACTTTCCAGAAATATACTACTTTCTTCTGTTTTAATTTTTAAAGTCATTTTTGTTTTCTGTATGTGTGTAGCAGGTTCTAGGGGTGTCTACATGTCACAATGTGCATGTGGGGGTCAGACACCAACTTATGGAAGTCAGTTTTCTTCTTCTCTTATGTGAGTTCCAGGAATTAAGCTCAGGTCTGTCCTCACCCTTGGTGACAAGCACCTTTACCTATTGAGCCATTTTCTTGGCCCACAATGCAATTTTCTTATTAAATCTAATGAATCGGATTTCACTCTGCATAGTCTATATTCTTGGAGGCTAAATTCATTTTAAATATATATTGTATTTTTCACTAAATAATTCAGACATAGTGGCTAGGTAGAAACCTTCATCGAAGATATGTGTGTTGCATAAAGGAGGAAATGACAAGCTTAATCATTTGCAAGACAGTTTCTAAAATTTTATCTCCAGTATAAGTTTGATAAGGAGGATCACACACATTGTTGCAGCACTCTGGAGAGTGAGGCAGGGGGATTGCCAAGAGTTGGAGGTCAGCTTTGACTGGGTAGTGAGTTCCAGACTAGTATAGGCTACATAGTGAGAACCTGTTTCAGATAACAAAGCAAAACAAAACAAAAAAACAAGCCAAAAAAAAAAGGATGATACATTTCTATAATCCGAGCCCTGGGGAGGTAGAGACAGGAGGACCAGGAATTTCAAGATCACCTTTGGCTTCATGACAAGTTTGAGATTAGCCTATGCTCCGCTCCATGAGACCCTGTTTCAAAAAACAACAAAGTAGATTATTTATTTATTTATTTACTTGTACTTGGAATTGAACCCAGGATATCACACATGCTAAGTATAAACTATACCACTTAGACACCTCCCTTACTACCCCACTGTGGTTTTGTTTGTTCATTATTGTTCTGTGGCTTAAGAATAATAATCATAATGCCTGTAGTGGTTTGAAGAAGAATGGTCCCAAAAGGCTCATGGATTTGAATGCTTAGCCACCAGGGTGTAGAACTATTTGAAAGGATTCAAAGGATTAGGAGGTGTGGCCTTTTTGGAGTTGGCCTGACCTTGTTGGGGAAAGTGTGTCACCAGTGGTGGACTTTGATGGTTCAAAAGCCTTTACTAGGCCCAGGATACCTCTCTTGGCCAATGGATCAGGATGTAGCCCTCAGCTGCTCCAGAACCATATGTGATAAACATACTCCCTGCCATGATGATAATGGACTAAACCTGAAACTGTAACCAAGCCTCCAATTAAATACATTCTTTTAAAGGAATGACCTTGGTCATGGTTTCTCTCCACAGCAATAGAACAGTGACTAAGATAATTCCCAAAACTTTTTGGGTTTTAGAATAAAACAAAACAAATTACCCTTAATAGTCTATCACAACAATCACAGACTCTCATGTTCTTTCCAATGCTTTTCCCTGCCCCTCCCTACACCACTGTCCCAATTCATCCCATAGGCAAATCAACATTTGAACACTTCAACAGGACATTTCTACCAATTGGTATTTGGGATTTTTTCCTTTTAGATTCTGGTAAAATCTTGGAACTCATCCCTCTCCTCCATTCTCCTTGGCAGTCTTTGTTGTTAGTGGACAATTTCAACTCTTCCAGGGTTTAGTCTTGTACTGGGTGAATGCTATGGGATAATGCTCTCGTACCCTGTAAAGATTGTCACTTGTATTAGTTTATTAAAATGCTGATTGGTCAGTAGCCTGGCAGGAAGTATAGGCGGGTTGACCAGACTCAGATAATTCTGAGAAGAGGAAGGGCAGAGAGTCAGTCACAAGCCAGATGCAGAGGAAGCAAGATGAGAATGCCTCACTGAGAAAAGGTATTAAGTCTTGTGAATAAACATAGGCAAGAATTATGGGTGAATTTAAGGTGGAAGAGCTAGTTAGTAATAAGCCTGAACAATAGGCCAGTTTATAATTAATATAAGCCTCTATGTGCTTCTTTGGGACCAAACAGCTGCAGGACTGGCAGGACAGAAACTGCTGTTTTCAAGTGAGCATCTATCGCTCGAAAACTTATCCCCATGATACTTCTCTTTGAAATCTGTAAGTTGGAGACTGTACTTTTGATTCCTGGCAACCCAGAATAATCACACAAAACTATATTTATTACAATACTGTTTGGCCAATGGCTCAGGCATACTCCTAGCTAGCTTTTACATCTTAAATTAACCCATTTTTATTTTATAATTTGCCACGAGGCTTATGATTTATTACCTCACATCCTACGTCTTGGGCGACAACATGGCATATGCCTGACTCTGCCTTCTTTCTCCCTGCCCTCAGTTTAACTTTCCACACCTAGCTCTATTCTGCCCTGCCATAGGCCAAAGAGGCTTCTTATTAACCAATGGTAATAAAATATATTCACAACATACAGAGGGGAATCCCACATCAGAAATAATATAGAATGAGGGCAAATGATCATTCCCGGACCCCTTGATTTTCTATCAGTCTAAATTGATGCTTTGATGCTATGTTCCAAAACAACAAAAGAATCATGTGAGACCCTGTGGCCTCCCTTAGTCATGTGTGACATTTGATGTACATTATGTGGAGTAAATGAAAATGTTCATATCACACCATCATTTTTACCAGGAGTCACCAGCACTATTGACACCAGCTGTCAATATTTCTCTGTTATTCCTTTACCCACACTATCTATTTATTTATTGACAAAGGCTCTTTCCTAATGTCTCCATTTCTGATTCCCATTCTGCCTTAACATTATATTTTACTTTAGAAAACAATTGCTCCATCTTTGGCTTGTCTTTATATACAGTAAGTCAGATATCACCTATGTAGTCTCTCTGACAGGGTGAGAAACGTGTCTTTTAGTATGCCAACATGCCAAGCTGTATAAAATTCACATTGTATTTGTACTTTTAGGCCTTCCAGCAGGAGATCTCACTGAACCACAATAAGATCGAGCAGATCATTGGCCAAGGGGAGCAGCTGATAGAGAAGAGCGAGCCCCTGGATGCAGCTGTCATCGAGGAGGAGCTGGACGAACTCCGACGCTATTGCCAGGAGGTCTTTGGACGTGTGGAAAGATACCACAAAAAACTGATCCGCCTGCCTGTATGCAGCAATTATTTCTTTCTCATTAAATCTAGAGAGAAGTAGCTATGTGGGATTAGGTAGCATATCACAGTCAGGAGGTCCAGTATTTGGAAGCAGAAAATCTGGGTTTGTTTCAAGCTTTGATACCACTATCTATGTAACCTGGGACAAGTTGCTTTAGCTCACCTCAGTTTTCCCAACTTTAAAATGGATTTATTTACAGTCACTACCTTGTAGGGAGAACTGATTTTTTTCATTCAGCGAGTGACTGTCTAGCTTTATAAAGACTTAGGCAGTCTTTGCAGCTCACCTCCTCTGTGGAAGATGAAGTGGCTTTATGAAAAGATAAGGAGATGAAGTAAGAGGTGTGAGCAATTGGTCAGCTTATGAGATGATTTTTGAATAAATCTTTTCCCTCCATGATTTTTCTACTTGCCCCCACAATTTCATCTCATTTGTACAGGTTTTCTTAGCCAAACATTTGACATTTTCTGTGGTAAAGACATGTTTTATGGCTAGCATATGGGCCCCAAACTGTTATGTACCAGTTGAATTGGAGGCATGCTGCTTGATCCTTTATTTACATTATTTTTATTTCATTTTAATTTAATATCATTTAATTTCCTATAATGATTCCTTGGAGTAAGTTTTATTAGCGTCCCTACCAATGATAAAACTGAGGTTGAAATAGATGAATACATAAGAGATTTTGAAAGTGTCTTAATTAGGGTTTCTATTGCTGTGAAGAGATACCATGACCACAACTACTCTTATAAAGAAAGAACATTTAATTGAGCTGGCTTACATTTTCAGAGGTTTAGCCCATTATCGTCATGGTGCAATGTGGCAATGCAGGCAGACATGGTGCTGGAGAAGTAGCTGAGTCCTACATCTTGACTGGCAGGCAACAGGAAGTGATCTGTCTCACTTGGTATGGGCTGAGCACAGTTCACCTCAAAGCCCACCCCCACAGGGGCACATATCCTCCAACAAGGCCACACTTACTCCAACAAGGCCACACCTCCCATTAGTGCCACTCCCATTGGGGGCCATTTTCCTTCAAACCACCACAGGAAGTAATCAGAAAGTTCTTCCATATATGTTGATAACGTTGACTCCGTGTGGTCAGCAGGATGTGCTGGCATATGCTGAAAGTCACACCTCTTTGGCATAAGAGGAAACTCCTCTTCCTGCAGTAACAGAGTTGGTGTGGCTTCCCTTTTAGCTACCGGATGATGACCATGAGCTCTCAGATCGAGAGCTAGATCTCGAAGACTCCACGGCTCTTTCAGACCTACGCTGGCAGGACCCCTCTGCAGATGGCATGCCCTCCCCACAGCCTTCCTCCAACCCCTCCCTCTCCCTCCCCCAGCCCCTCCGGAGTGAGCGCTCAGGGCGAGACACCCCAGCCAGCGTGGACTCCATCCCCCTGGAATGGGACCATGATTATGATCTCAGTCGGGACCTGGAGTCAGCATCACGAACTCTGCCCTCAGAAGATGAAGAGGGAGAGGATGACAAGGAGTTCTACCTCAGGGGAGCCGTTGGCCTGTCAGGTAGGAGATCAAACTTCATGTTGAGAATCCATGGTAAGGACACACTAGCTACCTGGACTCGGCTTCCCTGAAGATGTGCTATATAAGTGCTGTGTGTATCCATGGTCACTCAGGGACATTATAGGACACCTGTCATATGGTGGGGTAGAGCATTTTGAGTGAGACAAGAGGGATAATAATGAGTCTGTGAGGTGGACACAGCAGTGCAGAGGAAAAGGAGAGAGAGGAGCCCCTGCCAGGTTTGTCATCAGCCATGGTGTTTCGGATCATCTGAAGTGTGTCAAGAAGATTGTGTTGCAAAGTGTAGAGTGGGCACAATGGAAACCAGAAAAGTGAACAGATATCTGACTGTGAAGTGACCAGTTCACTATGGAGAGGAGTTTGGCCCTTATCCTGAAGGCTATGGGGAGCCACTGGAAGATGAAAGGAGAGGTGACCAACCGCACATTTCCTTAGTTTATCTGTATACAGGCTCCGTGGGTAGAGTATAGATTGGGAATAATAGAGTTTAGATGGATGTAATTAATGATCTATAAGCCTGGATTAAGGAAACAGCCCTAGGGAGGGTGATGGATCATGAGAAATGAGTTTCCCCCTTAGCAGCTAAGTGGAGAGAGATGGGGAGACTCTGGGTTAGGAACCTAAGTAGAAGATGAAAGTGGTCCTAGGCTCTGAGAAAAATGAGAAAAACATGGTGTGCCTGAGCAAGGGAGGCAAGATGCGAAGCAGTGGAGGCACAGAAGTCAGCTGTGTTTAATCCCTAGTCTGAGATATTTATAGAACTTCCAGACTCTACCACTTAGAAATAGGCGCGTGGGTCTAGATCTCTCTCTAAAGATACATATTAGGTAGGACTTCAACTTTTAACTAGGAATTCTCTGAGAACATGGGAGGAATTGTGCAAATAGAGCATCTAGAGAGAAATAGGTAGAACAAAAACCCAAGAGGACCTTACAGAAGGTAACCAGAAGCGGTACATAATCAGAGAAGAGTGCTGCCCATGCCTTGTGCCATGTGGCCGTCAGCCGGTATGACTAGCAGGCACTGAACTGGGACTGCTGGGATTGAGGCTGACTATTGATAGAAAATGCACTTAAAGGCATGGAGCAAATTTCAGAACTTAGTAAAAAGAATGAGCACAAACTAGCAGTGCTGTTCATATTGATTACATAGCATAGTTTGGCATTAAGCCCATCTACTGTTTATTACTATTCTAACGTTGCCATTAAGCCTTTAAGTTTTCATATATGGCTCACATACAGATATAAAGCTGCCTTTGAGGAAATTCCTGTTCTAATCCAGGCATGGGGTCATGCAAGTGTTACGCTAACATTCACGAAGTAGAGACGGGAGGATCAAGAGTTCAGAGCAATCCTCTGTTCCTGTATTAGTTCCTTTTCTGAAACTATGATAAAACATCATGACCAAAAGCAACTTAAGGAAAAGGAGTTTATTTTGGCTTCTGTTTCCAAAGGGATACAGGTCCATCATGCCCAGAAGGCATGGCGTGGGAGTAAGAGCAAGACCCTAGCTGGTTACATTGTCATCTAGACACAGGAAGCAGAGCCTGAGAACAGGAAGTGGGATGAGGCTCTAAACTCATCAGAGCCCGCCCCCAGTGATATACTTCCTCTAACAAGGCTCTACCTCCTAACAGTTCCACAGCTTCCCCCCAAAGCACCACAAACTGGGGACCAAATGCTCAGATACATGAGCCCATGGGGGATGTTTCTCATTCAGACCACCATAGCTACAAGGTTAGCTGGGGTCTTGAAGGGCTGTGTCGTTTGAGACCTCCCCTCAAAGGAAACATGCTGACAAAAGGAATCCCTCCCAGCGCTTTTCTAGGTTTCTATGAGGAACCCCTTTCCTCCAGATGCTTATTTTTTCAACTATAAAATGGAAATAATACTACCAGGCATCCTTAGGGTTCCTGTGAGGATAGAAGCACTTTAAACAGTAGCTGGCTTAGAAAACACTCAGTCATTGTGAATTCTTAGCAGGAAGCCACTGGCGAGCATGCGTGCTTTCTTCCCCATGCCCATGACCATCAAGAACGACTAATTTCTTTTTCCTTAGGCCAACTGCTTTCCTGCCACAAGGGAATCAATGTGTCTAGCGCCATAGCTGTCAACTTAGACTGTGCTCTTTTTACAGATGTAGTGATCCCTGAGAACCCCGAGGCCTATGTAAAACTCACAGAAAATGCAATCAGAAATACTTCTGGTAGGCACGAAGAATGGGAACGAGCCCCTCACATCACCTTACATCAGCCCCCTCTCTCAGCACAGCTTCCCTGCCTCTCACAGCTTCGGGGCTCGAGCATGCCGAGGCACAGCCTTTCTCTCTGCATCAGGAGAAAAAAAAAAGACCGCTGGTTGATCAACACCAAGAAAATGACCGCTATAACCATGTCATGAAATAGCTTCTCAGCTTATCAAGTGTTAATCAGTGTCATCACAGGGAGAACTCGATGCTGGGTGACAGCTGAAAATATAAAAGGCGAAACCTCTTGCTGAGCCTCTGTGCTCTCGTCTCCACCTTGGTGGACACAGGCACTAGCTGAGCCTTGCTGCGACCTGCAGCTGACTGGGCAGATGCTGTGGGCACACCCTCTGCCACAGGCTCTTGTGAGGGTGTGAGCAGGTTTCAGCTGATGAACCATTTCATTTTCATTGAAAAAGTATTACCTCCTCAGAGGAGACATGCTCGCCATAGCATTGTAATCCTTAGATTGTCATTTAGAAGGAACTGTTTTTGAAGACAGTAAGGTTGAAAAGAGAAACCAGTTTTGCTCAAGGCTGCACAAGATCCTGGTCATACTTGAGCACACTGAAGGTCTGGGTCAGTGTTTGGGACATGCGTCAGACCATCAGTATGATTCTGAGTCATTGTCTGGTTTATACCACTCTGAAGTTTCTGAAGACCAACACAAGGACAGAAACCAAGCTAGCTTTGCAGCAACTTTCTCAGTGATTTTCAGCTAGTGGCCTCTCCTAGATAGAAGTAGGAATATATTTTATAAAGTGTAGTGATGGGGGAGCGGGCGGGCCTGCTTTTCGTCCCGCCCGGCTCCCGCATGGCTAGCCTATACCCCGAA
>LOEQ01006140.1:9423-54788 GCA_001685075.1 Bramus lutescens
CCTCTCCTCTCCTCCCCCCTTTTCCCTTCTCTTCCATAACCCACTGAATAAACTCTGTACTCAAACTCTCTCTGTACGGCATGTCTATCTGTCTCTCACCTGCCCAGGGCCTGTTGTGGCTCTGCCTTGGCCTCAGGTCACAGACTGTGGCTCCTCCTGGGACTGGCCTTCCCCCACCTGGGACCCGCAACCCCTTGGGGAACCACGCTGCTGTTTATTTGAACCATAACACTTATGCTCTCATAGACAGTTGCACACACACACACACACACGTGAACATGCATATACATACATGCACACCACACATACAAAAAACCAAATGAAAAAGATAAAAATTAACATATGGTAAAAAGGATACTGCAGGCAAATACTGTGAGAAAAGTAAGAGATCAATAAAATGGATAAGGTTGTTAGAAAGCAATGCCCCTGTGTCCATGACAGAGGAACAAAAAGACTCTGTGTGCATGGCAAGGATTGCACGTAGCAGCAATCTGAGAAGTGGGACTTACACAATGGTAACTGGTAATTATTGGAAGCATGGGGCAAATTCACCAAAGTACAGAGATTTCCTCAAAAAAAAATTCTAATGAAAAAACCTTAGACTTCATGGATCAAATAATAACACAGAGATGGGAGATGGGAACACCAACGTTTAGCTAATTAGAACTGATAAAGAAAAGTCTGAACCCCCTGAAATAGGGATCTACATTGTTTTCAAATATACTAAAACATTTGCCAAAACTATCAATGTGGTATTTTACAAACAAACTTTAAGTGAACATTATGCCAAATGTATTTGGCATCAGGTCTGTGCCATCAGATCGGGCTCGCCTGTTATTCATTAAACAATCTGGGACTTCACACTTCCTGAGATTTGCACTTTTAGTCCCTGTGACTCTTCCCCCCACCTGCCCCTGTCACCTGTTCTCAGTGTCCTCCCCAACTACCACAGACGACACTTCCTTCTCTTCTTATTCTGGCTTGCTCTTTATCCTGTTATCCTTTTTTTACTAGCTCTATTTGATATTTAACTTTTATTTACCTTCCCTTACCACAGTACAAAGCTCACAAAACAGGGAATCTATCCATTCACATTGCTGCATCCAAGGCTTAAACACTGTCTCACTCCTAGCAGGTACAAGGATGTTTTTCAGATATACAATTCCTAAAGTTAATATGAGCTCCCCAAATGCCAGGACACTCTACACTGTAGTCTTGACGAGAATGTGGGTCACAAGTCAACATGATTCTGAGGGCAGACCTGGAGTATTAAGTCCAGAGACACAATTTCTACATGGAGAAGGAGACAAACAAAGGCAAACAAACATGGTACAAGGACAGCATGGCCCCAGTGTCTGAAGGATATGGTTTGGTGACATTTCACTACAATGATGATGAGCTTGAGAACAGGATTTAGCCAGTGTGTTTCCTTCCTCAGTCACGCAGTGCTCAATGGACTGTGAAACGCAGCGGGCACCTGCAATCCACTCACACACTCCTCTCATCCCTACATCATGTGTTTGTGAGGCACTGACTCAGTTGATTTGTGTGCAGGCTCCTATTGAATAACTCTGCATTTTCAGCATGCCTGTGGAGGGGAAATCTGGCCGTCGTGGGCCTGCTATGCAATCTGCTTTGTCCCATCCAGCCTTGACTAGTTTGTGGCCAAGCATTTTCTCAACCTGTTGGAAGTGCTAGGAGACCTTGCACTGGTAACCAGTCAGTTACAGGTATTAACTGGTCCCTCACCGTGCTCAAATATGCCTGCCTGCTCTAGCTTTATGACTACTCTGTATACTCTATAATGTTCTCAGGGGTAAGGGCCTTTGTGGTTCTAAAATGGACTCTGTGGTCAGACTATCCAAGACCTACCTCTCAGTTGCTCAATATGAATCTCCACACACTGCTTAACTCTTCCATCACTGGGTTTCTGCACCCACACTAAAGATATAAAAACAGAACCTATGTTTCAGGGCTTTAGGAGAATTACACTGCACATGATAAGCAGTAATAACTGTGCCCAGCGGAGAGTACAATTTTAGTTATGTTAACCATAGCAACTGCCATGACTACCAGTAATGGTGATAGTTATAATATCCATGTCACCGCTTACCATGACCACTGGCTGATCATCATCACTGAATGGCTTGGCTTATAATTTCGGGAGGACATTTTTTCCTTAAAGATTTATTTTTATTTGTGTGGGGTGTGTGTGTGTGTGTGTGTGTGTGTGTGTGNGAGAGAGAGAGAGACAGAGACAGAGAGAGAGAGACAGAGAGAGAGAGAGACAGAAGATGACCATGGATCCCCCAGAACTAGAGTTATAGTTGGTTGTGTGCTGCCTAATATGAGTGTTGGGAATTGAAATTGGGTCCTCCGGAACCACCAAGACAACTCTGTAGCTCTCAGGGGAGTAGTGAATTGGGCTCTTACCATATTCTAGTAAGCTTTATACAACATGCTGATCAAATCATATGGGTTTCATACTGTTGATTTTCTCCTTGTGGTGTGTATTTAAATCAGTAGACTTTTCACAAAGCCAATGGCTATTGTTAATGTAGGTAGGCCTTATTGAATCACTTGAGACCTGGAAAGAGCAAAGGGCTATCATGCTTGAGTAAGAAGGAATTGTGCAGCAGAGCTCTTTGGACCTCACTTGGAGACCCATACTTCCTGTCACCTGGCTCTTGAGCTTTGAGCTTAGTAGACTTGCTTTACTGAGGCCTCAAGTCTGGACACCATCCTCTATATTTCGGAGTTATCAGCTTCACATTTATGTGAGCCAAATACTTAAAAAATTATGTCTGTCAGTGTAATCATCTATATTTCTGTCTATCTCTCATTTCCTACTGATATATTCCTTAGCCTGTTGATTCTGTTCTTTTAGTGAACCCTTATAATACAAATAGAATATAAACTGAAAGAGTAGAGCTGGTGTTGCTAAAAATTATTACATTTGAGAAAGGATGTGAAGAATAGATATGTCGTTCAAGAAAAGCAAAGGTTAGCTTGGGAATATGAGTCATCCTTATAAACCCACAGATGCCATGGAAAAGAGAGGTCAAACTTATTAGTGGTGTTTTGGATGGCTTTGAAAAAAATACATATTATAATATATTATATATATATATATAATTTTTGAGTGTTTTGCAGATACATACAAATGTTAGGTTAATGAGAAGAAAACATTTCAGTGATAGTATTCAAATGATTGAGGGGCAGGTAGAAGTACACATACCCAATCATGAATAAGAATAATTTTTTAGGGGAAAAGGTGTTCTCCTGACATTATAAACCAAGCCACTTAGTGATGATGACCAGCCAGTGGACTTGATAGGTGGTGACATGGACACTATAACATTGCCATCACTGGTAGCCATGGTAGTCACCAAGGCTAACATGACTAAATGTTCATTCTCTGCTAGACACAGTTACTACTGCTTTTCATGAGAACTATATTTTCCCCCCAGTCTAGACCAGGGATGGGTAAAATAGGTGTCACAGAGGATAGTGTTTCTTATAAACAGGTAATTTTCTTTCTAGATGCCTCTTGACGTCACTGATGAAATAAAGTGATGTCTCATATGGAGCCTGCGATGTTTAATCTTGATTGTTTACTTGACTGGTTTTAGAATAAACTAAGAGATATTCTTAGGAATGATTACTGAGGGACAAGACTCTCCCTCGGTGTGGGAAGCATCTTTCTGTAGCTGCCCAGATACAAGGAGGTCTAATAGAAGAGCTCTGTGCACTCGCCCTTGCCCCTTGCTGCTTCTATCATAACTATTGCCATACTTTGCTGACGTCCAAACTGGACTCCATGGACCAGAGACCAGTGGCTCTCCAGGAACCCTCCAGGCCTTAAGCACAGATTGGGATAGTTGAGGGTACTTACGGATTGAGTAGGTACTGATTTCTTAGTCTCTCTAGCAGGCAAAGAGTCATCGCAGAACTACCAAGAACAAACTGTGTAAGCCAATCTAATAGCTCTCCTTTGATATATACACACACACACACACACACACACACACACACACACAAATTCTGGGCTTCTGGAGAATGCTCGTGGGTACAAGTCCTATGAATGCTCTTATGCCTTTATAAATGCTTACATTTCCATTTTTATCAAAGAGAGTCAGCTTCAAGTATAAATATTTTCCTATTTGTAGTTATTTTTGTATCTAAGCTTTTTCCATAGGAAATGAGGTTGGTCTTCACTTAGATAAGTGATATAGTGGTCCTTTAAATGACCAAGGAAAACAAACAAAAATACATTAAGGAATTATTGCCTTAAAAGACACACAGGCATGACCCATCTTCTCAGGGCTGCCAGATCACTCAGTGTGTGGTAACACAGGGCAGAAGTCATCTCAGTGAGGATACTGGCTGACCACACGTCACCCCGTGGACTCAGTGAGGATGCTGGCTGACCACTGGTCACCCCGTGGACTCAGCTCCAGCTCAGGCCCGTGCATAGGATAACTACTGGTTAATGTCCCTCATAGCCAGATATGTGAGCCATGCTTTGTGCATCTTGTAACACACTGCTCCTTTCAATCTCGTGCATTCATCTTCTTGAAATAAAATATCACACCCTCTAAAGTCAGTCAATAAAGCATGTGGATAATGTTCAGAAATGTGTACATATTGGTGCTGTGTTTCTTTTAGTAGAGAAGTACTAGTTTTCAAAAACTAAATTTGTGAAAATTTTATTTAAAGGCAAAACTTGAATAGGGTAGTTCCTGTCTTCATACCACCCCCACCCCCAAAAATACTATGATTAAGTATTTTACTTTGACTCATGTAATTGGATCAAAAAGTATGTGTCAGATTAGAGTGATGGACAGGTCTATGATACAAGTTCAAAGAGAATAATCCAAAGCTGGAACAGCTTTTTTAATTATTAAAATTGAAATGACTTTCACTTATAATTAGTTTTATATATTCTTTGAAGAACTGTCAAGTCATAATTCTACAACGTTAATATCTGAACAAAACTATTACTGGGGAAAGTAGCACTTTTATTTTCACAAGATGTAAATACAACATCCAAAGCAAGCTTTTGGAAAAACAAAATGACACACCTAGTTAAGAACAAATGAAACATCATGACTGGGAAGAAAAGTTACCAAGAGCATTGTCCTACCTTGTGATTCTATGGAAGAAGAGTCATAGAAATGTCTGCTTTGGGAACTGTGCGATTGTCCCATTAGCTTATAAAGTTGGTTGTTGAGCCAACCATAATTCAGGTCTTCACAGGCTGGGGGATGAGAACAAACATTTCTGCTTTTGTGTCTCTTCCTGATTATAACACGACAGGGCTTTCAAACCTCAAGCTAAAGCTAAGTCAATCATTGCGCTCCAAAACTTTTAAAATGTGCTTGATTCATGAACAGAAGAGGGGAGCAAATTACCATTCAATCCTAAAAACAAGTAATGCCTGACACCCGCCTAAGAGGAGAACCAGGAAGGTGTGGTGTTGAGTGAAATAAGCCAGTCATACAATGAAAGTTACTGCATGATTCTATTTATGTGGGACCTGAACATTAAAATCATAAATAGAAAGGTTGCTAGGTGACAGGGATGGAGGAGGAGATATGGGAAGTCTTGCCAGTTCGTCCAATCTATAAACAGGGCAACATGGGCCTTTCATCTACAAAGTTCATGTTCTTGAGAACTGGACAATGGGGTTTTTAAATGCCTCATTCTGTTTTAAGTTAGTAAGTTTGTGATTTTTGTGTTGGGCCACACTCACGGATATCCTTGGCTGTATCTGGCCACGGTAGCCTGTGTGTCACAGTCTAGATATGCCCCTCTATGGTATCCTGAGTGTCACAGTGTAGACACACCACTCTATGGGTTCCAAGTTTGTTTTCCAAAGAAAAAAACTCTCTTGGGCAGGTGGTCACAATGGCTAAATGTGAATGCATTTTAAAACAAGTAAATAAACAACTACAAAACCTTAAAGACTCATGATTCTCTTGGGAGAAGAAGAGTATTTTGATTTAATATCATGTTTGCTATTTTCTCAAATGCATCAGTTCATCAAATTCTCAAATATCTGATCCCCACAGAGAGCAAACTCCACCCACCATTAAGCATCATTATTACTGTCTCCATTCTTTGAAATTGATTCCAGAGAGGAGAAAGACTATGACCTATCCCTCTGATTTAATCTAAAAACCTTGAGACAGCAGATACCTTTTGCTGGGGAATAATGGATAAACACATTGGGTGGTCTCAAGTCAGCACCTCATGTATGCTCTATCTATCCTTGAAGCAGGGCTGAGTCAAGACACCTGGGCTTGACTCACAGCTCCTCTGTGGACATGGCCCGAAACCTTGGGTCCCTTGGTCTTTTTGTGCCTTGGGTTCACTGTCTGTCAAAAAGAGCCAATGATCTTGCCTCCTCTGTGAGGTGGAAGGATGCTTAGCATAGTGTCTGTGTCAGAGTGTCAACAACCATCTATTATCACTGCCTTCTTCCTGCTAATGGCTCTCCCCAGTTAAGTGGACAAACACTGCCTGTGACTACAATCCAGGAAACTGAAGGTGAGTAAATGGCAGAACCTTGAGTTTTCTTTCAGAATTGGATCGTTTCTCACCTCCTTACCCTGCTCCTTGGGATTCTGTAAAAGAGGAATTTCTCCAGTTGCTGTCTTCCCAGCCTCACTGCTGTTCTAAAGGTTAACCCTCTAACTCAGTAGTTCTCAACCTATGGGTCGGAGCCCTCTGGGGGTAGCTGAACAACCCTTTCACAGGGAACACCTAAGACCATTGGAAGGCACAGACATTTACAGATTCATAACAGTAGCAAAATTGCCATTATGAAGTAGCAATGAAAATAATTTTATGGTTGGCAGTCAGTCACTACCACAGGAGAAACTAAGGGCTGCAGAATTAGGAAGATTGAGAACCACTGTTCTAACTAATCAAAACCATGTCCTCCTGACCTAACTAGTCCAATAAGGTCCACTCAGAGCTTTTAAGATTTCCGTAGGAAGCTAAGCTAGGTAGCAGCACACAGATTCTGGCTGTGATCTGGCTGGTTCCCTTCAAATGAAGCATCATTTTTACTTTTATCTATAAATATTCAGTCAAGGAGAATTTCCTGGATGGGCAAAAGGCCAGGCCAGGAAGAGTCCCAAGAGGGAATTTAGTTGAAATTTTTTTTTATTTCCATAAGGTGAGGGCCTGAGGTAGCTGGTAACCTCTGAAGGTCCTTGAAGCAGTACAGAGACCAAGACTGGCATCTCATGGAGGGAGGACCACTAGTTCTAAAGCAGATGGGACACTGAGAAAAGGTTTTTCCACATCCGCTTTAACTCATCAAACCCAGAACTGGTTTTGATAGTATCTTTCTCTTTTCTTCCTGGAGCAAAGTCTAACTATCACAATTGTTACTAAACCCCAACACCTAATACAGATTGAAATAACAGCAGTTACCGAGTGCATGTTGTATGTTTAAGGAACAGCCTCATGTTCCCTGCTCCATTTCAGCCTAGTCACAGCATCATTCATTCTGGGCATTATTATCCAGCTCTTGTTCTTCAGATGCGAAAACTCAGAATCAATGATAGAAACTGACTCACCTAACTTATCTAGAGAATCACAGGCCAGGCACAGGTTTTAATTAGCAAGGGGTATGGTTCACTTCAAAGACAGCACTCACAGTCATATTACTAAATGACATCATTTTTTACTAAAATTATCCATAGTTAATTGCATTTCCTTGAAACTTAGAAGGGGGCATGAGAATTAAGTCTTTTCTTCTGTGTTAACAATGATGAAGTAGTAACTTATTTGTGGGTTATAAATTTCAATTGAATCTGGTTTTTAAACTTCAAATCCAGCCTTGTATACATCACACCAGTGGTCTGCCAGTGAGCTACATCTCAGCCTGTGTATGGCTTTCCTCTCGCCTGTAGGTGTCTGCCTGTGTGTGTCTCTGTGCATGTGTGTGTGTGAAGCCTAGGAGTTGATGTGTATATGTGTGTGCTTGTGTGCATTCGTGTGTTCCCCCATGTGCAGGCTAGGAGTTGATGCTGGGTGTCATTCCTTAATTATTCTCCTTAGTTTTGGAGACAGGCTTGCTCACTGAGCCTGGTGTTCCTGACTCAGCTAGGCTGGCTAGCTAGCAAGTTACCAGGGATCCTCCTGTCTGCCTGCCTTATTTTTTTTCCACCTCTGGGGTTACAGAAGTTCCCTGCAGTGCCTGAACTTTACATGGGCACTGGGGATATCAACTCATGTCCTCAAGCTTGCATGGCAAGCTGAGTCATCTCTGTAGCCCCTAGATGGGCTTCCCAAACCACTTTTGTGTTTCAGTTATGAATACAGGACACAAGTGCATTGACACTGGCATTCCATGGAAAGGTCATACTCATGTTTCTGAAAGATTTCTGAGGCTAGTCTGGAGTGACTTTCAGAAGTCAGAGGCTTGCTCTTTCTAGATACTCCTCTCTCCAGAGCTGATGCACCATCATTTAAATTTAATTACTATCCATAGAGACTGAGGGCTTTTCCATTTCCAAGCGGCTGTGTGTCGGCTCTGCAGCTGAGAACTCTGGGGTGGGTGTGATTCTGGTGGCAGGAAGAAAAATTACACTGCAGCATGTTTACTTCCAGTGAGGTATGTAAGAGGAAGCTGTTACATCTGGCTGCTTTTCTTTGCCAAATTCTTTAATTGTTTTGTAATTTGAGGGAAAAAAAACCCCCAAAAGGTGATGAAAGAAAACAGACAGAAATAACTAACAATAAATAAAACAAGTTCATAACAGAATAATAACTACATCACCATGGTAACACATACTTACATTTCTAACCTGTGACCCCCTACTACTATTAGAGGCCTCCGCTGGATAGATGGATATAAAGGGATCCATAGTTTTTCCCAGCTAAGACTCATAAATACCATTAAGGGGAAGTGCTCTTACATTATAGGAAATGGGGACTCCTTAGTACCCTCATGATTGAGACTTTGAAACCCTCTTCAGGGCTGGAGAGATGGCTCAGCAGTTAAGAACACTTGCTGTTCAATCATGAGGACCAGAGTTAGGATCCTGGCACTCACATCAGGGGGCTCACAAATGCCTGTACATCCAGCTCCAGCTCTAGGAGATCTACGATCCTCTTCTGGCCTCTGTGGGTACCTGTACTTACACACGCATCCACCTTTACACACACATCTACACACACACACATTAACACATCTACACACACACACACACACACACACAAATAACAGATAAGTAGAAAAAGAAAAACTCTTGTCCAAGTCATTGAGAAGTAAATTCCCTGATGCAGCCTCCACTCCTTAACAGGATAAATACTAGATATATACTTTCCATGGAGGTTCAGGGATCTAGTGTCTAGAAAAATAGTCAGTGCTCTCAAGGACTATGAAGCTACTCAGTTCTTAAGGACCCCGGGGGGTGGGGGAGAAGACATCTTTGCTCCCACTGACATACTGCTAGATAACTCACTTCAGATCTCATTTGGAGGAAGTGGGAATCCGAATTTCCTAGACCAAAGTTGCTGTTGCCTGACTCGCTTGTTGCTCTTGCCGCTTGGGTGTGGCCACAGCCTTAAGCAGCCAGACGGTGACAAAGCAGAGGCTATGTCAGCTGGGGAGCTCTGTGGCCTCTGCCTTGATGACAGAAAACCTCCTGGTCTGAGACACCCATGGTAGTTTCAATACGGAACTGTTGTTCCTCAGACTGTAGGCTAGAGTCAAGCTCGACCAGATGAAAACACTTGCACTGGGACCATTCACAAAGCTCCTTTTATCGATGAGGAAACGTGAAGAGGATGGGTTCTATGTAAGACCACGTAGCTTGCAAATAATGGGTCTGGCTCTCAGCTCACATCTGCCTTGCTGAGGGGAGACCTTAGGGATAATCTCGTAGAGCTAGGCATATTCTTGCACAGCGAATGTTGTGGGGGTCCATCTACCCATCATCTGCCTCTGTCTTCTAGACCATTGATCTTCACCTGGCAACAGAAGACAAAGATGTCTAGAACATGTTTTGAAAATGTCAGAATGTCTGAGGGTCCTTCTACCTAGGCCCCCTCTGCAAAAACAGATGGCAACAGTGGTTCCAGGTTCCTTGGGAATTAGAATACTTCTCTGCCCACAACACTGAATTCTCTGGAAAGTGTGTAAAATTCGTTGCATCACTTCATCCTTTCATGGATTGGATGTGTTCTATATTCATAAAATTCAAGGAGTAGTAACTTCAACCCACCTTCTGAAGCTGAATTACAACATCTTTTCCACAATGCTGGGCACAGACTCCATGTGCGCCAGACCAAGAAACACTGAAGGAAGCAATGTCGTCAGTATCTGACACAGAATGGGAGTTAGAGCTCTTTGCATAAAGGATATATTCATGCATTTATGTAATTAATAATTTAGTTAAACTTAGAAGACTCAAGAGATGTGATAAGAACTTGAAATCTGTTTCAAAGAAATGAGTCTCAGGCAACGGTTGCTGCTTTTTACTTAAATTGTGTGCGGATTATACATTCTAACCAGCAACAAACAAAGGTAAGACTGCTGCTTTCATGTTACAGATGAAGAGGCTGAGACAGAGAGCATAAGAAGGCTGGGCCGACACAGCTAGATGGGAAATGAGCTTGCACCATGAATACTGAGGGCCAGAATCTCTGCACCTAACCACTGTTCAAACCGCCCTTAAAGAATGACCAAGCAACACTCCCAAGTCTCTTTCCTAGACGCTCATGCAGTGCCCTCACCAGCCAGGTCATCATTCTTCCATGTGTTTTTCTATCCCAGACACTCTTGCAGAGAATTAAGAAGAAAAATAATAATAAGAGGTCAACTGTGATAGCATACGCAAGACCTGTGTGAGCTCGAGTCAGACCAAATCCCAGCACGGAGAATGGAGATGGACATGAATGACCGCGCCTAGACAAGGGCTTACTAGCAACAGACAGATGCTAGGAGAAGGGAACTCAGTTTCCTTTAAGAGTGTCACCTCTGGTAGTTCCGCGAGTGCACTTTGAAGGTGGGGGTTAGAGAAACGAAGATGGACTGAGAAAGCCAAGGCAGTCTCCCTAAGATGGCAGACTGTTGCGCCAGGCAAACACTGAGAGGTAGAAATGATGAGAAGACATTGGGGGCAGGGGTTTGAAGAGAACCAGCAAGGGAATGGAGAGGACACAGGGCTCTATGGCATGCCCAAGTTAGAGACTATTAAGGAACTCCCAGCCTTAGGGCCCCTCCGAACCTTAAGGCACAAAGTGCTTTCTTTTACTTCTTTTGAGGATTGGTGGTTTATGTTTCTTGGGCCTTCAATTCTTAGTCAAAGGAACAAGCTGAGGAAGCCCCTAGACCTCTGATGTGCTGGACTGCAGTGGATGGGCTACCCAGCCAAGAGTGTATATATGGGTAGCCTAATTTGGACTCGATGGTTATTTTGATTTGTATTTTTTTAAAGAACAAAAAGTTGGGTGGGTAGAGATGCAGTGAAGGATCTGAAAGAAGTTGAGAAGAGGGTAAATATGGTCAAAGTATAATGTTTGATATTCTTAATAAATTAGTCTATACTAAGAGTGTTTCACATTCTTAGAGGGTATAACAGATACACGGATGATCGATTTACATACTAAGCCATCCATGTTACATAGTGACCCATATGCAGGCAATAGGGTCTGTTGATTGGGTCTCAAGAGAGCAGAGTGTGATCACTGTGTTCTGCTTAGTGGGGGGCAGGACAGAAGGAATTGTCACATCGTGGAGGACTACCTGGAGATGGTATGACATCATAAGCTAACAGTTTCAAACATAGCCTCAACCTGGGCTGCATTTGAAAGTCATACTGAGTGTGGGACAGTACCAAATTTATTCTAACAATTCTAGGGTAAGTGTAGATCAGTTTTATGTGCAAAGAGTCAGTGAATAGTCTAGTCTTTGCAAACCATTTCTCTATCAGAAATAATCCATTCTGAATGTTTTTAAAGAGAGTTGTGGAGAATATATAAATAAATGGATGTGGTGTGCCTATGTTCTAATAAAACTTTATTTATATAAACAGGCAACAGGCTGAATTTGGCTCAAGATTGTTTGTTTGCAGACTCCTTTATAGTATGAAAAGCTAAAACCTAGAACAGCAGTGTTCCTTTCAGCTTTCTTTAAATTCATTAATGCTTACATGATCCTGTGATACTTATCAGAACAGAAATTTTGGCAAGTCAAATCAGACACTAGTCCCAGCATGCAACTTGCCTAATTATTACTGATACTTCCCATCATTATCTGAGAGAAAAAAAATACATTCTGTGAATGCACAGATGGTGTTGCTATGGCATCTTCAGCATCTCCTCAGCTGCCGATGTAACTACACGGTTTGCAGGCTGAAAATGATCAGCCTTCTGCTGACTTCCCAGGGAAATACTGAAAACAGAGCAAGTCTGCAGATGGGAAGTTCAGAACCATGCTTCATTCTCTCAAATGAAGGCTGTCATTGTAAAAAGAGAAATCAAGGACACTAGTCCAGAACATCGGAGAAACTGACACAGTAGAGAAAACACAATATATTAACCATATACAATCAAGATGCGGTTATGGCTCTCTATGACCCCTCAACTCCAGAACCCAATAAAATCAGCTATCTAAAGAGCAGAACACAAGACTATATTTGTAGTAAATGTGTCTTTAAGGTGTAATACATAACAAGTTACACAAAAGCAACTATTTCTCTGAACTTAGAATATATATCACCTATGCCATGATTTACACAGGCAACATCAAGAAAAGATGAAGTAAGAAAAGATGAAGGAAGCCAAAGAAAGGGTGAAGGTATGTCTCAGCAGCCTGAGAGCATATTGCACACAGGTTAAATCCACACTGACTCCCACTTGTCTCAGAACTGGTTTTGAGTCTGAAGAGACGAATCTTTTTTATTTTATAAGTGTGTGTTCCAAATACACTCCAGCAAAACAGAAGAACAGTACTGATTCAGAGAGAGAGAGAGAGAGAGAGAGAGAGAGAGAGAGAGAGAAAGAGAGAGAGAGAGAGAATGAATGTATTCATGCACATGTGGGCTCATATGAGTGTGTGTGTGTGTGTGTGTGTGTGTGTGCCTGTATGTAGACAAGGTAAATTATCAAACAAAAGATTAAGTAAATGAATAATATTTTTGATGGGGATAAATCCTAAGGGAAAAGCCAAATGGTGCAGGCTGAAAATTAAATGCTTCTTCTAAATAGATATTCATCTATTATGGCGATCTCTGAAGAGATCTGGATGAATGGACGAGATGAGGACATAACTTAGCTTTTAACCTCCCAGTGAAAAGACATGGTAGATAAGGTAGATGTTTATATTGTTTGAGGAATAGGTCTAAATAGCAGATGGGGTGTCTGGGGGACAAGGTCAGCAACCATTTGGTAACAGGATCTTGTTTAACATACCAAAATACTGAGAGAGAGCAGAACACAAGAGCAAGGAAATATGCACACTGTATAAGAAGCCCACTCTATAAGCAAAAGCAAGGATCTCAAAACAAAGGCAAAAAACCACATGGACCATTCATACAAGCATCATCTTCCCACAGCCATCTCTTCTTATCTCATTTAAAAATCGTATGCTACCATGTCTACTAGTGTTATCCTTGTGCAGGTAGGGGGTGGGCACAAGGGAGCAACTGGAGGGGAGGAAGAGGGAGATGAAGTAATTATATTAACCTCAAAATATGAGAATGAAGAGCCATTCATACTGATGTTAGCATTGATGGTTTGATAACAATGGCCTCTTTAGTTCATTGAGGGAAATGCTCTAAGGCAGTTCCTTGTTTGAACCTTAACTCAAGGGAAACCATCAGCCAGGAAAGGGTCCCTGGTAAAGATGTTTTATTTCAGATGACTCCTCCACAATGGGAGCCACTTGTCTGCACAAGCCGAAGAATAAAATTGAGTCATAAACCTCCCTGCATTGACTCTTGGAGCGGAGCACTCAGTGATGTATATGTGGATGGAGAGATGGGAGGGTAAATCAATGGGCATAAAGTCAGCTTTCCCACTGCACTGCCAGGTCCCACACTTGCAGCAGTGAGACCAAGGGCTCAGCAGGGTACAAGCCACCCCAGAGTTCATCACATGTACAATGACCCCCTGGTGGTACCCTTATGCATCATTTTCCTTTCTGCTCATAGTGGGGAATCTCCCAAAGCCCATTTCTCTACTTCTGTACAACCAAATCCTTATTCCCTCAGGAGACCAAGTCTCACCTCCTCCCCAAGGCCTTACTCATTGGCTCAGAGATGAAAGAATCCTTGTTTATGCTATCAGTCTTTAGCACCCTCTAGGTCTGTATCCTCAAGTTTGACCAACTATGGTTATAAAATGTATTTACAAGTCACATCTATATTGAACTTGCACAGGCATTTTCTTGTCCAGGATAGGTTTAAGAAGAACTTACAACAGCTTGGACAAGACTGGCACAAGATTAGACCAAAACAATCTCAGCATGGATGGGGAGGAGGTGCTCAGCCAGTGCCACCCCTATTGGAAGCCCTAGTCACAACTGATGGCTGATTGGGTAGAGTAGGTTGTCTTTAGAAATGCAACCCCTGCTCAAGTAACGCAAGCCATGCTCACGTAATCCTGCATGCATGCACGTATAGGCAACAGTAAATGGACTCAGTGGGTTTAAATGTAGAGCACATAAATTTGGGTGGGGATAGGAGGGAAATCAGAGAGGAGGGAATGGGGGTAAGTTTGGGCAAAACACATCATATGTGTGTATGAAATTTTCAAGTGATAAGAAAAAAAGAATATGGAAGGATATGTATGCATTATTTGCAAACACAACATCAATTTCCATAATGGCTTTCAGCCCCCATGGACTTTGGAATCATCTGTAGAAGTTTCTAGAGCCATGCCACATGGCTGTTGTGAGGCAAATGTGTTTCTTTTAGAATCTGCACCACTTGAAAGCTTGTGCTGAGACTCTGAGAGGTAGTGCAGTGACTGTGACCTGCCAGAGACTTCCTGAGATCTTGGGTTTACCTGTCTAACTGTGCACCAACCTTAATCCCCATTTGGTGCACCTCAGCATCTCCAACTATGAAGATGGTGTGGTCATAGTAGGAGGTTCACAGGAGTTCTGGCGAAGGTGGGATGGACTTATGCCTGGCTTAGAGTAGGGTTCAATAACTTAAGGTATTATTCTTATGTGGTAAAAGCTATCTATTTTCAATTTTTGTTCACTGATGACATATTAAATTAAATTTAAACTTCCTGGTAGCAGTAACTGCCTGTCAGCATTGAGACAGTGTTATTTAGTAGAAAGTGTTTGAACACTATAGTTACATAAATGTGAACTAGAATTTCAGGTCCATTGTATGAGAGCACTGTGATTTTTGGCAATGACACAGAAAGCCAAGAATTGAAATATTGTCGATGAACACATCTGAACTAAGAACCCAGGATCCAGTAGCCAAGACAAAAAAAAATGCCATGATCTACAGTGGACACAGTAAGGATTCCTACTGGAACAAGAAAGCAAAGTCAATTATATTACACAGTACGTATCTTTCAATCTAGAGCCAATCTCTCACCCGTTTATCGGAGTAGAACACATCTAGCAAATATGAAGCCCTTCAAGGTCCCCACCTCTAGTCCACCTCAGAGTCTCTGCATCAGCCCCAAGCAAAGTCTATGCTCTGCACTGTAGCAGGTTCTTGGCAAGTGTTTCGAGGAGATGGGTGAACGTTTGTAGCCAAGTACTTTAAATATAGCATCACAGTTAGGCTTAAAGAATCCAGGGCTATAAAATTCCATGACATTCATATCTAGGCTGACAAGGCAGTGTTCCACCTCTTGCTAATGGAAAAATTCTGCAGAACAGCTGTTTCTTCAGGACTGATCCATGATCAACGATGATACCTACCATATCTCAAAGAAGATACCTGCTGGTAGAGGTGAAAACTATTGGACGTATCGCTCAGATCTGGATTGGTTTTCTTTTTCATTTCTGGAATTTAGTGACTCCATTCCTCCTTTTATCACAAAGAAGAGAATGAAAAGTTTGGAAGGAATTATCTAAGTAACTTGTCTGAATTGACTGCTTCTAATAGATTAGCCAGACTTTACAGAGCAGAGGGTGGAACCAGACTTCAAAGTGCTACGGTATTTATTCAAAGAAATCATTCAGATTTTTCATCATCTTTAAGGAAGTCTTGAGAATTTGGCAAGACCAGAGACCAGTCTTGGTTTCTCTTTTTCCGGGACCCCCCTCTTTTCTTCATTTTGCTGAGCCTTTTGACACCTCCCAGCATGATGCCAAATCTCCACCTCCTCACCAGTGACTGTGTTTGAAGTCTTTCAGGTCCCTTCCTGCATGCACTGTCTTACACACCCTACCAGTGTCCTAAGGATGTTTTATTTTCTCAATTACACAGATAAGAAAAACTGCACAGGGAGACAAATACCTCGGTCAAGTTCATCCACTCAGCTAGAGTCTTGGCCACTTCTGTTTATAGCAGAGAGCAAAAGTTTCAAACCATAGTTGAACAACATCCAATTTCCCAGAAGACTGTGTTTTCTTAAACTCTCATGCAATTTTCTCTCTCTGCTTGCTCAGCAAATTCTTCTCTCTGATGCTTTTATTTTGTTTTGAAGAAACTTGTATTCAGTTAGAATTTTTATTGCCAAAACACAATCTATCTGAATGGGGATTGGCTCAGAACGGGAAAGGTACACCCACAGATCTTAGGGTATGCTGAACAAATCTGATTACTTTTCATGAATTTTTGTCAGAGACAGTTAACCCCACTTTACAAATTTTTTTATCAGATATAAAATTAAGTCTTATTACAATTAATGTTATTTGTAACATTACTAATTTATAAAATGCCTGCAATTTGTTTTTTTTTCTCCTCTTTAATTATTAAGACCTCATGTGTTCTAAGCAAGTACCCTGGCACTGAGTTATACTCCTACATAGTTTTTTTTTTTTTGTAGTTTGAGGTATGATCTCGCTAAGCTGCCTTTGAACTCTGCTGCAAAAGCAAACCTTGAATGTGAGATCCTCCTGCCTCTACCTCCCAAGTAGATGAGGTTTCAGGCTTTTGCCCACCAGGCAAATTATGGAATAGCATTTTTTTTTTCAACCAGAGTTGTCTGCCTAGAGCAATCTGGCAAGACCGTGGGATATTTTTATTGCTGCAATTCAGGGGCCACACTGATAATCAAGTGGGCAGAGATTGGGGCCTCTGTTAAACATCCTACAATGCAGAGAGTAGTCCTCGCAACAGAGTTACCAAGCCTTGAATATAAAAACTATGAAGGTTAAAAAAAAAGACTGGAAAAATGAAAAAGGCGATAGTTATTATAAATGTTTCTGTCAAGGGAAAGTGAGTATATGTAAACAAAGGGAACTAGAACCATAAAGAACTACTTTTACCCATTGGATTAGCATTTAATAACCGTACAAGCTAAAATGTCATTATGACATTTCATACAAGCATACAATACACTTTGATCATCTTCAGCCTTGTATTATCATATCCTGCTCCTACTGGCCCCTTCCTCTACCTCCAAGGCATCCTTCCACTGCTTATCTCTACTGCTTTAATTTTCAACTATTATTATTATGGATATATATGCATATAAAAATATAAATGCAACTCGTTGAGTCAATTTAGGGTTGCACATATGTATGTGATTTTAGGACTGATGACTTACTATTGGATATCCAATTACCGTGCTCAGCCATGGGGAAGACTGATTCTCTCTCTCTTAGTAGCCATTATCATCTATAGCTCCTTATCTAGGTGTGGGACCTTGGGAGATTTCCTTTATCCACATTGCCATGTCAACTGGTATTGCCATTGTTCAGGTCTTGTTTAAGTAACCAGATTGTTGAGATTTCATAGGCCCTGCTTCCCTGTCCTATATAGAAGACAGTCTCAGAACTACTTTAAATAAATATGTAGGCTGTGGGGTAATCATGGTGACAGAAAATTTTAACGGAAAGAGTTGGAACCTAAATGCAATTTTTCTTATTTGAAATTCAATGTATTTCCCCTTATAGACCAACATCTAATTCAGTCCTTTGGCTGAGGTTGCATCAAGGGTCCCCTGCTGATCGGGCTTCACAGTTCTCATTTTCCTCATGCTAAGGTTTTGTTCATTTGCTTATATGGCTGTTGAAATCCAAGTATAAGGTTAACATGTATTTGATATTCTTCAAACTTGTCCACATGGCTGTTAGCTCAATATTAGTTCCATCTGACCAGATCATATTTAACACATTTTCATAATCAAGGAAAATCAAGTAATTTATTCCACAAAATTTTCTTTTATCTTGTCAGTTCGTCCTGATTTTTAATGTTTATCTTAGAGAGGATTTTGTCCATAGGATTTATTGTAAGAAAAGGAACTTAAGAAAGTCCTCCTGCTGTGTGCAGAGTCTATCATGGTGTCTGGGTTACTGCTGTTCAAAACACTTAACGATGAAATATGCACACACCCATACACATTTGCTGGCCTTCAGACTCAGAAGGGAAAGCTACCTTTTCTTGGGGTGGAGGAAGGGAAGGCAATAGAGGAGAATAAAAAAAATGTAAACCATAACATGAATATAACACAACACAATAAATTACATTATCTCTTTATTCACTGTTTAGCAATTTTTTTGAGCATGTGTTTTGAACCTATTCGTCCTCCCAACTCATCTTAGATCCACTCCTTTGCCTACCCACCCAACTTTGTGTCTTTTTTTAAAAAAAATTCATCCCTTAGGTCATTAATTTTGTTTATTCATTTATTTTTTTTTGTAGGTGGGTATTTTACCTGCCTGCCTGTCTATACCATGCTATCCATGAAACGATGTATATTTAGTGTCCAGAAGGCCAGAAGAGGGTGTCAGGACCCCTGCCTGGTATTGGAATAGGAGATAGTTGTGAGCCGGCCACTGTGTGGGCGCTGAAAATAGGCCCCAGGTGAGCAGCTAGCGCTCTTAACCACTGAGCCATCTCTCCAGACCCAACTCACAGTTAACTCTGGACTGCACCCCAATGATCATGTTGTTTTTAAATTGTTATCATTGTTTGGCACAGTTACTTTCCCCGCTTCCTTTTAAAAGCTACTCTTTGCCTTCTTTGCTAATGGTAAAACCATCCTGACTTTTCTCTTATCCATCTATTTAGGAGTAACTGCATAGCAGTGTTATATTTGTCTCATATTTGGAAGCAAAACTCAAATGGCCCAAACCACAGGGTGTGTAGAATGAAAGCAGCACCCATATGGGCTGGAAGGCCTTCACTTCCAGCATTCTGTTGAAGGCACAGCATTCTGAGGACGGCAGGATAATGGGTGAACATGTTGCCTGTGAGGGTTAGTGTAGGGCCTAAATGATACTTTCCTTTCATGCAGAACAAGCTATTATCTTTATTTCTTACTCTTCATAAGCATCCTTTTGTTTTCTTCAAATCCCTTGCTATATTTTTTTCCACCCCTAATAATCCTTCTGAGAGTACTGTCCTTTTCTCAGTCAAGGAGCCTGGTTCTAATCCAGATACTCCTGGGGCTTACGAGCACTGGCTATTCTTTCAAAGGACCTGGGTTCAATTCCCAGCACCCTCATAGTTAATAGCTGTCTGTTACTCCAGTTCCTTGAGACCTGATACCCTCTTCTGGCCTCCATTGGTACTGCCTGCATACAGTCGCGCATGAAGGCAAAGTATCCCCACATATAAAAATGAATTTAGGAAAAAAGCTAAAAAAGAAAATGGCTAATAGTGGCATGAATACAAAAGGTGTTTCCATGGTCATCTTCACCTTATCTCTCAATGTTGGATTTTTATAAAACTCTTTGTATAGTCTGCATCATTTGCTGACTCAGACTGAGAAACACAGATGGTAAATCATCACTCACATAGACTTGGTAGGATTAAAATGTCCTTGGATTGGGGTTGTTGTGGAGCCTGAGGTATTGAGCTAGGTCCTAGTCTTGGAAATCTAGAGGTCTGGTAACGTTTGTAACTGACTAGTACCAGTTTTGACAATCTGGTACTACTCTAGGTGACCGTCTTGGATGTTCCTATGACGTCATTCAGCAATGCCGTTTAATTCAGCCAGCATTTTATGTGGTGACATGGGGGCACCTGTGGGCTGACTGCTAGGGATTGGAGTCTGGGAGTAATTCTCAAATTTGGCCAGCTTAGACACTTAGGATTTTCTGACTCAGCAATTGTCAAATTTCACAACCTGACAGTTTTCAAATAATCTTCTCATTTAGTTGAAGTGTAAACTAATGTCCAAGTGATTGAGTGACTGGCTGAAGTTCTGACCAGATGTAGAGAGCAGAGCATTATAAGACCAGCCTTCTGAAACCCAGCAGCCTGGCTGTTCCCTCTCTCTGATAGTCTAGCTAGGCTCACAGGGACTGGGTATCTTGAAGGGAGCCCCATCTCCAGCCGTGTGTGCCTGCACTCATCCACCCCCCTTTTCAGAAACAGGATTTGTTTCAGAAAATCCTTGTTCCCTGGAATCTAACCAACCAAGCTCTCAAAACTACTTCCTGAAGAGATGCCATTAATCTCTCAAATCCTTTAATCACAGGATTGCAGGAGAGGCTCAGCAAGTCCACACTTCACTGTGACTCCACAGGACCCACCAGAGGCTATGGAAAGGTTCAGGATCACAGAAGAATGGCCTTTTCTCTGGCCACGTCTCTGCTTTTCCTCTAAAAGATGGCTATCAATGGGGTTTCTGCATGTATGGATTTGTGGAATCCAGCAGAGGTCTCCGGGACTCCCTGGAGGGCAGAGGTCAAATACTATGTATTTGGCATTTAGACCATTTTCTCACTTTCATTTTCTCATTTAAACCTCTCAGCAAAACCTGTCTTAGCTGTTATTACCATCTTTGGTTTTCAGAGAGGGACACTGTATGTAGCTCAAGGGGAGTTAATGACTTGTCCAAGGAAAAGAGGCCCAAATTTAAGTCTAACAGAGACCATGCATCCTCCTCCATGCCACCACGTCAAATGAAGCTCCCAGGCCAGTGTCACAATACAGGAGTCCTGCTTTGCTACTGGGAAAGGGACCTGAAGTCACATGATGTTAAAGATTGAGCAGCACTTAGCCAGCATCTGTGGATGAACAAATAAAATCGTTTTCACCTTTGCTGCATCACAATTGTGTTTGCAGGTGGCATGTGGAAACACTTGGAAAAAGAGTTTTTACTGTAATGATGGGTGCACAGAGCATCCTACTTGCATAGATTGAGTAGAGGCCAATGCTCCTGCAGTTTATATCACTACCTTTTGTGTTAAGAATCATCTAGTCTTAAACGTCAACAGTGTTAAGGATGAAGGACCCTAGTGAAGAAGAAGCTAGCCAGGCTAACGGCTGACACTCATAGCTCATAATGCAGCATCTGCCTTAGGAAGTTTCCCAGAGTTAGAATAACTCTTTGGCTTTAGACCTCTGACACTTAGGCCTTTTGTCTATATCCAGGCTATTTGTCTGTGTCCACCCGAGTCCATGCACACGGACAGGTTCCCTGGTCTGCTGAGCCTAACTCTCAGAAGACTAGAGGATGAAGAACTGGCCCTTCTGTTTAGGGGTCCTTGCTCTGGGGATGGCCCTGATTTACTGCTACATTATGGACAGGGCTTTGCTATAAGCCATCAGGTTACAAGAAAGCAAAATAGAACCCATGGATTTGGTGAGGGCTAAAGGCAGGCAGTGAAGAGGAAAACTCAAGGCTCACTGCCTAAGTGGGGATGCTGGCTGTTATCTGATTAGCTTGAAGACAGGCTAGTCCATTTCTCTAAAGTTCACTGTTCTCTGGGGCACACTTGCCTTGCCTTTTTTCCTGTAATAGAGGAATGATGATAACATTTGTTTCCTTGAGTTCCTAGGGAACTTACATGAGCTAATATCTCTAATATTTGCCAGACAGTATACGAAGAAGAGCTTTACTTAATAACTCCCCCCCCCGCAAGAAAACTGGTTGTAGTCATGCAAACTCATTCCAATAGTCAGGGTACATGCATATGAGGCAGATAAGTAATTAAATGTATTCTTGCATCTATATGCAGGGTTCAATGACTATATTAGTACAATCAGTCCCAACTAAACTACCTTGTAGAGCACAGTGGTGACTGGTGTAAATAGGAGAAATGTTTGGCAAAATGCCATGGGGAAGTAATGCAGTTGAGGAGCAGTGGGGTTTTTTTTTTGCCTAAATAAATTTTAAAAATTAGAATCTTCTATTTCCTTCCAATGCATGTGTGTGTGTGTGCGCGCACACTCACACACACACACACACACACACACATCCATGGCCCCATCTCTCTCTCTCTCACACACACACACACATCCATGCCCCCATCTCTCTCTTTCTCTCTCTCTCTCTCTCTCTCTCTCACACACACACACACACAGAGGGAGAGAGAGAGAGATTTTCAACTTCCCTAAGCTTCATTTCTTCACATGTAGAATGCCTATGCCAAAATTTTTATTATATGTGATTGTTGAGATTAATTCACATATAGGAGGATGAAATGATTCCTCGGTCTCCATAAATGCGAGATGCAATTTTTCTTACAATGTAATCTTTCACTGCGCCCTAACCATGCTAGTGTATTCTGGAAGCAAGATTCCATACTTTTTCTTAAAAACATTTCAACAAAAATTATAGAATCACCCTTGATTTTATTAGAAAATGTACCCTATTGTTGGAGTGCCTAGCTGAGATAAATGCTGCAAGAGGTGCCTTTGGTATGGTATAGATACCCTATTTCTAGTCATAACAAGCTTGGAAAAATATTTATCAATATAATACCATGGTCAGGGATGTGAACTCTAGAGTCAGGGGTTTAGAGTTAAGAGTCCTAACCACATCTAAAGCTTTGAACAACTTAGGAATCACTCAGAGTTTGTTTTCTTTCCTAATGATGGCCTGACAGTGTATCATATTTTGAGAGCACTGTGCACATAAGAGAGAAAGGGAACTAGCCCCTGAAGGCTCCATGATGCTCACATGTTCTATGATCTCACACTTTAGTATTATGATTGAGTAAGAGAAAGCTTGGACAGGTCCAACTTTCTTTCCCCTCAGCACATCTAGTTGAAAAGACTGGTTTTAATTACTTTTTTTTGTTTCCTTTCATATAAAGCTCATGTTTTGTAATACACTGGAATTAGAACTCACATAAGGAAGGAAACATAATGGCGAAGGGTTCAAGGGTCACCTCTTCCCTTTACTCTGCAGCTTTCAGAAAGAACACCATGGTGGTTTGAGAACTGTCCTCCATGGGCTCAGGTGTGTGAGTACACGGTTCCCAGGTGGTGGTGCTGTGTAAGGAGGTTTAGGTGGTGCAGTCTGGCTGGAGGAAGCACATAACTGGGAGGAGGGGCTTCGAGATTATACAGCCTCACACTCCTTCCCATTTCCTTTCTCTGCTGCCTGCTTGATTTTGAAGATGTGAGCGCTCAAATTCCTGCTCCCACTGCTATGCCTGCTGTTTGCAGCCATGCTTCTCATAAGGGACCCATGTCCTTCTGGAACTCTAAATCCCCCAGATCCTTCTGGAAGTGGTTTCTGGTTCTGTGTCTTTATTACAGCAATAGGAAAGTAACAAATACAACCACTATCTCTATAAAAGCTAGGGAGTGAGATTGATCCACATGGTATGGGTAGCCTCTTGCTTGGAGTTTAGAAGGATCATGTGGTACTTTTCCAGAGTTTCCCTGAAGTTTCTACCAAGGGCCCACTAAACAGTGCCTTGATTTTTTTTAAAATCCATTTTATACTTTCCCATAAGACACCCAACTCTTGAGTGCAATATTTGAAGCAGCTGCTATCTGCAATCTAATTTAAATTAAATTTCATTTAGGAACTGCTAAGAAAAGGATTAAAAGAACAGAGGCATTTTGATTAAGGGGTAGTTGTGAAACTGAGTTATGGTAAGACAGTACAAAAGAGGACATTCTTTTGTCCTCCAATCCTCTCCTTAGCTTTTCCACTGATTGAACAGTCACATTCAGCACATGCTTCATGGCATACAATGCCAATATTCAACTCAGTGCCAATACTTGAGACAGAGCCAGACCAAAGATAAAAATAATACTCAGATAGAGGTTTCTCTTAAGTGTTATCTACCTGGTGATACAGGGCAGGAAGAAATGGAGGCATCTTAATTCACATTAAGCACAGAAGCTTAATCAAGTCCACAAACACTAAGTTCTATAAGATACTAAAAGGGAGGCCAATTATTGAGCTCTGGGGGTAGTGTCCATGAGTTTTCATGACAGACAGCAGACTTAGATCTTCATATATCCTAAGAAAGTAGATACAAGTAAGGAAAATATTAAAGGAAAGAAAAACAAAAAGTTCAGAGAAACAAAGAACATAGAACTCTTTTTCCTGATTACCCATAATACTATAACAATATGGCTGACTGCCTAAACTAGACCTGAATAATAACAACATTAATAGCCAGACATGTTATTATGAAAGCAGGCAATATCCAGAGGCCACAACTGTAAACAAACTACTATAGGCAGCTGATAACTGTTAAGAAGAGAAATAGTCTCTCCCCGGGGTTTAGACCACACTGCCACAGCTGGTGTAAGGTGCCAAGTGGTCAGCCTTGAAACCATGTACATACTAGCAACATTAAACAGAAGGTAGAATTTGTATATTCATTTACACTTAGATACACACGCACACACACCTGTGTGTGCGTGTGAGTCTAAGAATAATAATCAAAGGAAAAGCAGAAAATAAGTGGATAATCATGCAAAGGATTGATGGGAGGAAAATGAAAGGGGGACATGACATAATTATATTTTAATTAAGGTTTCAAAATTATTAAGAAAAAAACCTAAAGAAATCAGCCACAGATTATATCACCATAATATCTGGTGAAGTCACTTCAGACAGCACCTAGCTTATCTCTAACCAATGTCAGCTTTTCAAACAATTTTTCTAGATACTTTTAGCTCATGAGAAGACCAAGAAAGATTTGTCATTAGCCAAAGTGCCTTCTGAAAGCATCATATCCACAGAAGGCTTGGCTCAAAGGGTAAAAATGCATCACCTTCTATTCAATTAACCCTTAGAAGTAGAAAAGTCAATGTACCTCACACAGGCTTCATTGAATCCAGTCTGGGATCTAGACAAATGCTCCTTGTGGGAAAAGCCACTGCATAGGGCTATGATGGTTACTTAAAACTGCCAGGTTAACACAGTCTA
The DNA here is from genome assembly GCA_001685075.1 of Bramus lutescens. NCBI lineage: Eukaryota > Metazoa > Chordata > Mammalia > Rodentia > Cricetidae > Bramus > Bramus lutescens. The sequence continues at coordinate 34,663 of LOEQ01006140.1, forward strand.
TAACTACATAGGAAGAATGTTCTGACTGAGGAATCACTAAAGATCAGGTTGTCCTGGATGTGTCTGTTGGGGGATTGTCTTTATAGTTAATTAATATGGGAAGACTCAATCCATTTTGGGTGGCACCAAAATGGACTTCCTTTGGCTGGGAGTCCTGAGGTATATAAGACAGGGGAAATCTAGGTGAAAACAGAGACCTATTATCTTTTTATACTTGACTATGGATGCAATGGACTTATAAGTACTTTGTAGAATAGCATATGAATCAGCTTGCCCAAGAACAGCATGCCTTCCTTGCTGTTTTGCATAGGAGCAGCACTGTAATTCTAGAACCAGGAATCTCCAAAGAGATTCTTTCTGGAGGAAAGCAGGTAGCCTAACTGGCTCTCTGGGCTACAAGTCTGCCCTCCTACTGCCTCCCATGAGTCTAAAGCCAGCAATTTGCAAGTCAGAGGCTGACGGAAGCAGAGTCTGATGGGACCAGTTGCTGTTGTGAATAGATGCCTTCCTTTAAGTCTCAGAGCTACAAAATTAAGGCTACATCGCAGAAAGTACACCAAAGGGGGTTTGGAACAGATAAGTATCTTAGGTAAGACATAAACAATTTGTGAATGGTGTTTGCATTTTGTTCCTTGTAGTACCACCACGTTGATCATGCCCCTGATGGAGTAGAACATCGATTTTCATGGAAATATGGACAAGAAGGTCACCCCCCCATACTCCTACCCAGATAGAGTATTGAGATCCCAAATAAAATCTCAGTGTAATTATGCTATGTGTTGGAGGTTTTTTAACAGACTTATTAATTAGGCATCTGTTTGACACCAATTGGGTTCCAGGTGTTGTGATAGGCAGCCGAATACAAAAGGAAGTCTTACCCTGGGACCCCAGCCCACAAAGTGGTTACCATCAAGGCAGATGCAGTAGGTACTTTCCTGATATGAGCTGTTCGTCAAGCAGATCAACACCAAGATAGGAAACATGGCCTCAGATTCGTGCAGCTCTGGATCTGAATTCTACCTCTTCCATATACCCACTAGGCATAGTATGTACCTTGCTTTTCTTTATCCATTGAAACAGTGTGATCTGCCTTATAACCAGGGACTTACAAAAAACATACATAAAGATTACAGTAACCTTCAGTAACCATAAGATTTCAAAAAGTAGTAGAAGAAATGATCATCAGGATGGGGAGATGTTTAGGATGTTAATATGTTGGCACAGGAAATGAATATTATCATTAGCTACCCATTAATAAAAGTTAAAATGAAAAAGTATTTAGCAGAGACTATTCATTATCTCTTAATAGCCTTTATCACTCGATTCATCTTATATTATATAAAACTCCCCTTCAACTATTTTTTTATTTTCTGAACTATTATTGTATAAATAACAAGTACCGCCTAATCTAGGACTTAATCATCTCATTACTTTTGTGTTAATTGTCTTCTTACAACAAGGCTTATCTCCCACATTATGTTGCACAGCTCACTGAAGACAGCACAGACGGCATAGTTCTGGGAAATTTGCTTGCATGTTTTAAGTTGTCAATAAATATTGACAAAACTGAATAGGAAGGATTTGAGTATTCAAATTTATCAATGTATAAAGCTGTAGTCTATTTTGAACACTGACCATACAAGGATAAGCCCAAACATTCACAGGACATTCTTTCTAGTGTTTTCTGAAAATAAAGAAGAATTTGTAGCCAAATCAGAAACACAGTGGGAAACCTGACAGCCACCTTCTGTTGCATGAGAATCTTCCTTCTGCTTTGGCTTTTGAGTAGGCCTCAGCAATGCCCAAGGCAGGCAGGGGAAGAGGACAGACTCCTCGGAACAATTCTTAAGTTGCATTTCAACATGGAATCTCATGGAGTTTGCCTGTGGCATTTTGAAAAGAATTTCATTAAATGTTGCTAACATGTCATAAGCTCCTTTAAATGGAAGGGTAATGGCTCATAACATTTGTAAGCTTTTTAATTTCATGGAATATGAGCAGCATAATCAGGACCTATTAAAGTCAATCAGCTGTGCCAAGTGGGGCTACCTACCTTTGCTTTGTTTCTCTTTTCGTTGTGGGCGTACCCTGGGAACCAATGGGTAGCAAGCCCCAGTAACATTCTTTAAGGTTCACACTGGTGTGTCACATTATGAATAACTTCCAATGAAACCATTGTGGTTCTATTTGCATATATGGGTTGAACAGACACCTCTGGGAAATGACTCTCTCTGGAAAAGAGAGATTTCTCTTTGCATTTGCTTCAGCTCAGAAGGCAGAATCTTGAGAGAATTCAAAATCAGCCATTTGACCATAGTAACTGGAATTAGTAAACGGATATAAACATAAGGAAGATTCCTGTAACCCAGAAATGGCCAGCTACTAGGCTATCAAGTCCTGTTCTGTGGTCCTCGTCCACTGTCAAGCCTTAACTTATAACAGTGGCCACCTTAATAGCAGGTTAAGGAGCAGGTATGGTGGTAAGCAAAGTGCTAAATTTACTGATTTGGGTTTCACAAAAACTCAGTGTTTGGAATGACACGTGTTAAGATGTCAAATCACATGCCAGAAGTTACAAAGCTAGAAATGGGCAAAGCAATGCTTCAGATCAGTTTCCATCTAGCCCTAAATCACATGCACAGTGATTTTGTGTTATGCTTTTTTACACATGCCGTGTTGCTAATGTTCCCAGAGGAATGGAAATACCTCAAGAGCATTTCTACAAAGGGAATAGAAGTATCATTTTAGCATGGATGAAAGCTATAGAGTTAAACAGAGGGAATGGATATCACAGTCAAGGGAGAAAATGCATATCAAAATTTGAAAGGGAGAGCTGAGTATAGTGCATCGGAAAATGGCAAAACCACAAGCATTCAATAATATGGAAAGAAGGAAGACAACGGATGAGGACCTGAGCAAGCAATAGGCACATGCCATGGTTAAAGCTCCATGGCCAACTTTACTGGACGTGAGGTCACCTAAGATGTACCACTGGATGTGTCTGTAAGAATGCTTCTTGAGAGCTTTAACTGAGCTACGAGCACCAACCCTGAATATAAGGCTCAATCTTATGGACTGTGCTCCTGTCCCAAATAAAATGGGAAAGAGGAAAAGGCACAAAACCAACACTCTTATCTCTCCTTTTCATGGACATAAGGTAGCCAACTGCCTTGTGCTCCTGATACCATGTCTTCTCCACCTTATTGGACTATATCCCCATAAAATATGAGGCAAAATAAAGTCTTTCTTCCTTAATTTGCTTGTTTCAGGCTTTTACACAGCAATGAGAAATGCAAGTAGCACAATGCCCAACACTGGGAACACATAGAAGGAAGGACTTTTAATTTTGTTCAATTCCAACTGTGTATTATAACCACATTGGTGTGGGAGGTCCTTCTGTCTGTGTGTTGCTTTTATTGATTAATGAATAAAGAAACTGGCTTGGCCTATAGCAAGGTAGAAGGAAGGCAGAGTCATGGAGAAGCCATGGACCCGTTGCCAGAGACAGATATGCGGAAACTTTGCTGGTAGGCCACAACCTCGTGGTGATGCACAGATTAATGAAGATGGGTTAAATTAATATGTAAGAGTTATTCAATAAGAAGCTAGTGCTAATGGGCCAAGGAGTGATTTAAATAATACAGTATCTGTGTGATTATTTCGGGGCTAAGCAGCTGGGAACCAACAAGTGGTCTCTTCCTACAGCACATCTGAGGACTCCACAGTTCAGAGATGCGCCTGTTGGAGGAGGCCGCTAGCTAATTCCCAGTTGCTCAGCCCCCAAATAATCACACAGAACCTGTATTAATTAAAACATTGCTTGGTCCATTAGCTCTAGCTTCTTATTGGCTAACTCATAGTAATTTAACCAAATTCTATTAATTTGTATATCGTCATGTGACAGTAGCTTACTGGCTAAAATTTCAGCATGTCTGACTCTGGTGGTGGCTCCATGGCATCTTTCTAGCTCTGCCTTCCTCTAACCATGCTATAGGCCAAGCCAGTTTCTTTATTCATTAGCCAATAAAAGCAACACATAGACAGAAGGACCTCCCACACCATTTCCTCTTTTCTGTTGTAAGCCAAGTAAGTAAATCTTCACAAGATAAACAGAAAAACTGAATACCCACACTGAAACTTCACAACATCATGCATACAGATACACTTTATACCCTTGGTAACAATTTATACAAATGCTTGGGGGGAAAATAGCTATTTCTCAATCTGCCAGACCCTGAAAATATTAATAGACCATAGTCTCAGGTATATATACTCACTCTCAAATCTAAAATACATGGGTTTTTAATAAAAAAGAGTAAAACAAATATATCCAAGAATATTTACTATATATGTGGAGGTGCTGTGGGATTATTTGGGTTGAGAAGAATCAAAAAACAGGGCTGGAGACAGGGATCATGGGTAAAGAGCAGAGTACTGAGTTCAGTTACCTGTACCCAATCCAGGTACTCCACCTGTAACTCTATCTCCATGGGATCTGGTACCCACTTCTGGCTTCCATGATCACCCACACTCACATGCACACACATATACATAACTTTTAATCTTTAAAAAAGAATGAATGCAGAATTCAAGGAGAGACAATCAGGTTGTACATGTTGTAAGGAGAAGAATTTACAAGGCCAGCTGAATTCAGGATGGAGACAACCTTTTCCAAAGGGATTCCGAAAGATGCTTTAGCCCCAGGACAATCACTAGCCACATCAAATCTCCTATGTATCTACAGTGGGATTTGGAAGGACTGATAGAGGTAAAAGATACTCCCTAATGTTTTCTGGGTTTCTTAGTTGAAATAGAGAACCAGAGGTAAGAATGCCCAGACCTCTGGAAGTTTACAGTTTCTGTAAGTTTAAACATGTCTGTGTGTTTTGTATTGGCAGACTCAGAGATGAGCAGAGTGCTTAGATATTTAGAAACGAAATAGTTTGATGTCCCAGCTAAAACATATACACACGACCCAGTTTCACTGAAATAGTATGGTGGGTTTTTTTGTGTATCTGTATGTCACTGAGTTGATTTGTTCACAAGTCCTTGAGCAGTCCCCAAAGGTACTGTACTACAGTTCCAAACAGAGGCATAATTAGAAAGAGGCCATGATGCAGTGGGAGCTGGTACAGCCCATCAGGTGTGGCCAGCTTTTGACACTGCAAAGTGATGCTTTCATCTACAACACACATGCTCAGAAACTGCACAACTAAGTAATAAAAATTATAAAAATACATCTCATAATGTTTTCAGGAAGTTTACCATTTTGTGTTGGGCTGAATTCATAGTTATCCTGGGGTACTTAGCACCTACAGGCCACAGGTTAGAGTCCCCTTAAATAGGACATCTGTGATTTAAGTGGAGGAGAAAACTAGAATAGAAGCTGTGAGAGGGGCTATGAGACCTGACCAGGGAAGAAGTAAGTGGTAAGAGAAGGGAGTAAGGTTCTCTGATCTTCCTAGTACTAGTGAGAGGTCTGCATGCTTCCCCGAATTACAAAGAAAAGAAGTTAGGCAAACAGCACAATATAACCTATATCTATCTCCTACTGCTCAAGATAGTAAACATCCCAGTTATAGAGGTCAGTACTAAAATCCAGTCTGGGGAGAGAAGTACGTGTGTGGAGAAGTACGTTCAGCAGTTAAGAACACTGGCTGCTCTTGCAGAAGATGTGGATTCAGTCCCCAGCACCCACATGGAAGCTCCCAGCCACCTGTAACTCTAGCTTCAGGGGATCTGATACCCTTCTCTGACCTCCTTGGACACTTGCAGGCAAGTAGTGTGCTTACAGACATGCCAACACACTCATGCGCAGAAAAAAAATAAATCTTATAACAAAAAAGGGGATCCAGGTGGATTGGGATATGAGACTTGTGTTCGTTCTAAGTTTTGACTGCACATCTCTAGTGAGATGACTGCCACACGGATTTTTCATAGTATCACCATAAAGGGATGAAATGGGACATTTATACCAGTCCTGTGTCTACTGGCTTTTCAGCACGGAGAGTTGGGCTCACGTTGCTTAGATGCAAATTCAGTAAACATGCATAAACAATGCTGTGTGCTACGCCCTCTGCAGGCTGCTTTTTACACTTATTAGTTTATTTGATCTAACAGCAAACCTTATTTTGTCTATTAAAGACAAAGAGAGTCAATATGTGATCAAACCCAAACCCAATTCCTCCGAAGAGTGGTCTTAGGAGTACTTTAGGATTTGCTATCAAGGACTGGGAAGGTCCTTGAGTGCATACAGCACTGGCTTGGCATGCATGGATCCTGGCAATGGTTCCTTAGCATGACATAAAGCCCTGTCTGGTGCTGCATGACTGTAGTCGCACCAGTCAAGAAATGGAGGCTGAAGGTCAAAAGTTGAAAGTCATCCTCTATTATGTTTTACCTTAAGGCTAGCCTGGGCTGCTTGAGATCTTGTATCCTGTGAAAATAACAGCTCTATTGTCCAAAGCTCTTTATGGGGTAATTTCCCCTTTACTTTTCATGGCTCCTTTGGGCCAGGAATTTACTGAAAAGGCTGTAAGCATAAACCCAAACAACACTAGGCTTTGTAGATTATTTAAGCTTTTCCCCAGGGTTAATTGTAAAAAAAAATAGATATTTTGTGAGGCCAACTTAACAAAAATCAAAATATACAGGTTGACCTTATAATCAATATTACTAGATCTCACAGGATCTTGGTTGGCCTGTGGCATGGGTGGTGGTGAGTACTCAAAAAGAGTTCTCTGTGTATCTATGAAGAGATGGTAATGATCCCCCCACCATTCATTACTGTGCTGTGGTTGGCCATCTACTTAAAATTTTTATTTTTTTATCTAATCATCTGGTATTAGACAACCCTGTGAATTTCCTGATGACTTTAGGTGTCTGTCCCTATCTCCCACCTTGCTTGAGACAGGGTCTCTTGAGGTATTGCTGCTTTCAGCAGACTAGCTGGCCTATGAACTTACTGCGATTCGATTCTTCTGTCTCTGCCTCCCATGCAGCCAGGAGAACTGGCATTACAGGCATATGCTGTGGTGCTTGGATTTATACAGACTCTTGGAATGCCAACACAGGTCCTCGCTCTAACACACCAAGTGTTTTGTCATTGAGCCATCTCCCCAGTCATGTCTGCCCTTTCAATGCCATCTCATGCTGCCAATTCCTGTTTTATTTTTATAATACTTCCTCTTGTATGTTACAATTCAGTTTCTGTTTGTAACAATACTCAAACAATTCTGTACAGAATAACCTACAACCGAGAGAAATTTATCATCTCACAGTTCTGGAAACTGAGGAGCCCAAGGTTAACATTCAAGTAAGTTCAGTCATATGGTATATTCTCACTGCTGTGTCTTTCTTTTTTTTTTCTTTTTTTATTATTATTACTAAAAATTTTCCANCCCTGCCCTGTGGGAAGACCAAGGTCCTCCCCCCTCCATCGAGGTCTAGGACGGGGAGCATCCAAACACACTAGGCTCCCCACACAGCCAGTACATCAAGTAGAATCTGAAGGGAGGATGGCATGTTCTCAAGTAGTGAAAAGGATAGAAAGGGTATAAAAGGTCAGATGTTTTATGATCTTCCCTATAGAATGGTTTATCACAATGGAGGATCCCTTGTTATCTCTTAAAGAACTGGCTTTACATAAACCACTAAAGGCCAAATGGAGGTAACATATCTCAGTCATAGCTCTCCTAGCCCCACGTTTTCATACTTAAAATGCTGCGACGCCTTTGAGTGTTTGTGGCAGCCATGGGAAGCATGGTCGTAACTTCTGCACCTCAAAAAGCCCAGATAGAAAAGCAAATAAAAAATAACCATCGGGAATGTTGCAAAATGAGGGACTCCTGTTAACAACTGTGGTGCAGGAGAATTGTCTGTATTCTGTCAATCATGTATTTTAATAAAATGCTGATTGGCCAGGCAGGAAGTATAGCACCCAGTTGGTCTGTCCTTCATCTCCGCCCCGCTTGAGAACAGGAGAATACTGGGAAGGAGGAAGCCCATCCTTCTCCTGCCTGGACCACCGAAGAGGCAACATGTGACCTGCCCGGCTGAGAAAGGTACTGAGCCACGTGGCTAATATAGATCAGAATAATGGGTTACTATAAGTGATAAGAGCTAATAAGTAACCTGAGCTAATGGGCCAATCAGTTTAAAATCTTATGGAGATCTCTGTGATTTTCTTTGGGGCTGAACGGCTGTGGGGTACTGGGTGGGACAAAAACCCCATCAAACAAGCAGCCGGCACTCATGTTACACAACTGAAATGAGGAACAAACAATGAATAGTTTTATGTTAATAATTGAAAAATGAACCCAACTCCATTTCTCATGTCTTAATGAGCTACCACCTAAGAATAACTCAACTCGCCATGAATATTCCCCTCATGTTTAGCAACAAAATTGAGCCTTGACTGAGGGCTAAAACCAATCTATGCCGCTTGATGGTAAAACACTTCAATTATTCTACCATCTGTACTTGTGTTTTTCTCTTGAGAGAAGGCAGTTTCATTTCCAAGACTCTGATGTTGCATAGCTGGAGCTGTGTGGCTCCATAGCTGGAAGCAAGGCACACTGCTGCAGCAAGCAAGGAGGACAGTAAGGCTGTCTGTTTTATTCCCTCATCTTGGCGATTGCTGTCACAACCCACCCTCCCCTCTTCCTTTCCCGCAAACCACAACAGGTGCACAGGAGGCATATTTATTAGCCTTAAAGGCCTCATTTTCTTCACAGACCATTTTAGTATTTGCTTGGGGGCAGAAACTCTGCTGATAAAAACAGAATCCCTCGCAGAGATGGAGAGTCCCATGCTCATAATTTTAGGTAGCCGCCATTTAAAACATCGCCCATAATAATTGACTGTGTGCCTCAGCGAAAGGTTACACTTTGCTGCTTCCAGAGGTCACCAAAACCGGCGGAACAGCACAGATTTGCTTATCATTTCATAGGCCAAAGAAATGCTCCCTTCCACCTTTGAAATGACATCTTCCAAACAATTGTCTGATTTTGACAAGGAACAAGGTTTTTTAAATTGAGACCAAGAGTGCAATACACAATAGCAATTATGAAGCATCCGGTGCTATAAGCGTTGATGGGAGATGAGTCTGTTTTGTTTGAAACATTATGAAAAAAAATAACATTTTAAAGTAACTTTTTTTTTCTAACAATTTAATTGGGAAGCAAAGCTTTTAAGAGTATAACAAAACCTGTTTCATCTTTAAACCTAGCTCCTCTCTGCATTATCGTCCCAAGTACTCCACAGGCACCGCTGGCTATGAGATGCCCCTGGATTGAAATTAGATATTCCTTTACCATTTAAAGAGCATCAATCAAACCACAGTGGGCTCTGGCATTCATTCATTTTGTTGTTGTTGTTGCTAGTTCTTAAATGTTAAGTTCTGAAATCTTAAATGGTAAGAAGTAATCAAGAAGTCATCTTGGCACCAAGGGGCCATTGTCAGCACAGACGTGGTAGTCCTCCACCAAATGTGTACCAGGCACTATATCAGCACAAGCTATTGGTACAAATGGGACCTGGTGACATTTCTAAAGCCCGCTGATGGAGCTGAGGAGCTCCACAGTTTCAAGGTCTGGAAGTGCTAATGTTTAATCCTTGGTCCATGGCATGTCTCCATTCTTAGGAGTTTACATTTGCTGAGAGACAACATGGACCAAACGTCTGTTTGTCCTTAATTTAGAGAAGTGTGATGGGCTACAACACCTTTATCTCTTTCAACCACTGAGTTGTCAGTCTCCCATCAGCCTACATTATATCTCATTCTACCTGCCATGTGAATGAAGGCTTAGTATATCCATGAAAATATAGTTAATTCACATACAAACTCTTGCAAAGGAGACACTTGGTCCTGTTTCTAAGTGAGAAGGATGGACCTAAGAGAATATTCATTGCTTTTTACCTTGTCACAGATATGAGTCTAAGAACTTCAGAGGTTAAACAGAGACAATAATAATATTTTTAAATGCTAGCAACATATAATTATCATATTAAAACTTATTGACTTTATTCAAGATACTTTTCTAGAAACTACATATATTCACATTCACAGTGCTGTAGTAGGTTTAGCAGGCAAAGTTACAACTGTGCCCATTTTCTCAGGGAGCAAAGTGAGTCACAGGAAAGGTCAAGACATTTGCGCAAGCTCACATACCTAGCAAATGGGTAGACCCAGGATCTGAACTAAGGAAGGTGGTGCTTTAGAGTCCAGTCGTGTGTGTGTGTGTGTGTGTGTATGTTTAAGGTTTACTGATGACATTATAAGATACCTGTTTACAGTAAAATGGTTACTACATTGGAACAAATATACAGCTTTAGTATCATACTTGTAAGTCTGTGCTGTTAAGGAGATTTGCTGGAGCAGGAGACTCACATAGGAAATTGTACAATTTCCATAAATTTATGTAAGTTGGTATGATGTATTATGGAGTGATGTAAGGAAACAGAGCCACCTGGCAAGGGTTGTGTTTTGGATGGGGTGTCTTGGGAAAGCCCCTCAGTGAGTGCTATTGGAGCAGACTTGGAGATGGAGTGAGGCTAGAAGCTTTCTAACTGGTTATGTGGAACCTACTAGGTATTTTATGCCTGGTAACAAGGGCATCAGAGAGGTGGTAGAACAGGCTGCTGGGCTCCCATCACTTTGGGTTTGAGTTTCCAAGGGAAAACTGCTTAATGAAGTCTATGACTTTCAATAAGCCATAGCAAATCACTGATCATTTCCAAAAGACAAACCGAGACATGAAGGAGCTTGTTCAAAGGCTCACTGCTCATCAATAGGACATTATGAAGAGAATTTGACTGTCCAACTTTGAATCAGTAGTGTACCCAAAACACTAATTTGCCACCATTAACTTCTCTTCCTATACAAGAGGTTTTAAATAAATTCTGAACTTCTTCTTCTATGGGGAAAGATCTTAATTCACAGTCACGCTTTGGCTTTGTGTTCCCTTGCGTTCTATTCTACTAGCTCTGCCTATTCCTGCTTCCTATTCTACTTTAGACTCCTTCCACTCTTGTCCCATTTTATAATCTATAGCTAATAATTTTTTCAGGTTTTGTGAGGCAGTGCCAAACCTTTGTCAAATACTTCACACACAGATGAAAAAGGAAGGTTTATGGTATGAGATTAGCCTTAAAAAATGACTTTCAGTGATCCAGGGTCTTCAAAACAATGAGACCAAAATGATGGATGGGGCAACCTGAATGGCAACAACCCTCAAGTCATACAATTAGACATTCCCAGACTTCAAGCTTATGCCTACTTCCTCTACCACAGTGGTGGCTATTGCAAATGTAACTGACACCTGAGCAAAGTCCTCCATAGTCCTTGTAATATGGTTTAAGAAGATCAAACACAACTTCTCTTGCTAAGAGAAGAATAAAAGCTTTACCAGTCCTTTTAACTCTACAGCACCCAAAAAGCCTTTGAATATTTTCAGCTGTTTCCCAGGAAAACCAACACACCAGTGTCAGTGTTTATCTAGTCATAATTTGTTGCCTGTTTAAAACAAAGGCAAGCATCTGTTTTGCAGTACTGGCCACAATAAATCACAACATGTTAGCAGATACATGGCGGAATGGTGCCTGGTTTCACTGTACAGATGGGCTTATAGATGACCCTTCCACGCATCATACTACCCTGATTTATGTGTGAGCAAGGAAAGGCAAAGATGTCTAATGCCCCACTCTGACTTAGCACAAATCATTTTTATTTACCTGGGCAATATTTCATGGTCCAATTAACTTCTTAATTAAAGACAGCAAGATGCTCATGTTCCATGCAAGTGGCATGGAAAATACTGTTCTGTGTACAATATGTTCAGCTGGGAGTCGAAGCTGTTTGGCTTATTCAGGAGACACCACCGTAGCCTCCATTTGATTTCTGCATAGCTCACTACAACCAAATGATCAGTGTTCCTGTCTGTCACCCCACGTTAGTTCTGACATTTTCCCCCTCAAATACAACATTCAGAATCCAAAATTATCTGCCCAACCTGAACTTGGTGTGTGTAGTCATTAGAAGGATAAACACAGAAAAGGAGGCACATTCTTGAGACAGATCCAAGATGGCTATAGGTAGAGACACAGCTTCAGCCTCCAGTGGAAATTCCAAGAGGGCTACCACCTGCCAGAGTGCATGCAGACAATCTCAAAATGGAAAAGGAGAAAGAGGGAGGTCTCATAGTTTTTTATGGCAATTTGGACCTACAGTTCCAGCAGGTAAAACAGAATGGCCCCAGAATGAACTCAAACACAGATCAGCCAAACAGAACAGAGTGCCCAGAAACAATCCCACTCCCACACATTCAACTGCTCTCTGTTGCAGGAACCAAGTATCATGAATGGGGAGAGAACAGTCCCTTTAATAAATAGTACCAAGAAAACTGGATATACACATTCACATGTGAAGGTATAGAGAAGAAGGCAGGCAATCAGGGGGAGATGGAATCTCAATCGTATATGATACTCAAAAATCTTAGTAAAAAGAACTAAAACTCAAAGATAAGACCTAACTGATAAAACGGCTTGATTTTTGGATATTTTTATAAGATCCAAGAATGAATGAATCAAAAGCAACTATAAACAAATATACAGAATTCCATCAAATACACACAAATAATTCTTCATGGCAAAGGCATTTTCTCACAAAAGTGAGACACCAACCTCTCCATGTGCAAAACCTGCAGCATCTACCAAGGAACTGACGTAAACACCTGCATGGCAAAACAAGAGGACTGTGATAATGTATTGTTTGTAATGGTCACTTCACAACACAACTCAGGCCATTTTTAAGGCTGCATGCCTCTCTATATACAATTGTGTTTGTCAGTTGTATAATCAGTAAAAGCTGAGGTGTGGTCACAGGAACGGAATGACTACAGAGAACTTAGGCATAGGAGAGAAACATAAGAAGTAAGCCATAAAGAGTGAGTAATGAATGTGACTAATTTTTAAAGCCCAACACTTTTTTTAAAAAAATAAACATTCCCTCTTACTTTTCTAAAGGGAAAAAAACCTAACTTATTGACTCCTTAATGAGTTGTGTACACTTGCAATTCTGTAAACCAAGAGCTGAGGGCAAGGGACATCAAAGGGCACATAATTCAAATGATTGGAATGACTGGATATGGACCGCCATGACTGATAGAGACTGGCAGACTATAGAGACACAGTGAGCAGGAGAAAGTGCTACCCAGATCTACCCTCAGAAACATCAGCCCACTTTGCAAGATTCTCTGTTCTATGTGAGGGTCAGATTTCTTCTCTTGGTTAAAATCAAATGAACAAATGTGGATATTTCAGAAAAGTGTGAAGTTGCCATTCTTGCCTACCTGAAAAGAAAAACAGCAGTGGTGTCAAGTGGTTTCTGTGGGAGAATGAGGTTTATAGTGGGCAGGGATTCCCATCAGCCAGCATGTGGTACGTGGGTCCTTTAAAATGCATTCGTCATGACAAAAACTTACTAAAGAGAAACTGTCCCATCAGTGGATAGATCTGATATCACTAGGCCCCATTTTCTGCATAATTCATCATTTGGGGGTTCATTTTCCTAGCACCTTGACTCTAAAGGGCTCAGTGCTGCCTTCCAGCCAGCTATCCCTACTGAGTAGGAAATCACCAGGTGTGACCCAGCAAATCACACCCAGCTGGTAAAACGGAAAAAACTGAAGGCCAGCTCAGTAGTATTGCCTTGGGGACTTGCAGTCACAGAGTTTAGGTGTGTTTGAGCTTCTGGTAGCAAGGTAAGTCCAAGATCCTTTACTAGGCATTACTGTCCCAACCATTCAGGGAGGTGACTCATGGAATTCAGCTCTCAGGGACTTTGAATATTCAGCTTAGATATGTCTCAGTAATTCAGAAATTAACATTTGCTAATATCCCCCACACCTGTAAATGTTATCTTCTTAGGTGATTGCCACAACACCCAACAATTTGTAGTGCTTTTACCAGGACTCCAGCCTCACTTATGAAATCAGATACAATATTGAGCATTGTGTGGATGGTTTATCTCACTTCTCAGATCAGGGAAACAGAAAACCAAACTGAAGACAATTATCTCTTCATTACTCCACCCCACAGAGAATGGCTCTCGATGTCAGTCAACTGGTCATGAGTCTCATCTGATGGGGAAGAGCAGAAGGAGATGTCTGGGAAACACAGCAGGGGTGATGTATGGCAGAATGATGCTATAGGTGATCTGGAGGAGGAGACTGGAAAATTGCTGAATAATATTGTTAGAAAAGGAGGTTGAGGCATCACTGAGGGCTGGGGCTCAGTGGTACCCAACCATCATCCTTTGCTTTCTATCCTCCTTGACCGCAGACCTATAGTTTTTTCAGATGCTTTACTCTCTACCTGCACAGAGGAGGGTCTATAAACTAGCCCTAAACGTCTGATAATCTCCCCTTTATTGTTTCCCGTCAACCCACTTGTTTTCCCTTGTGACATTCTAAAGAGATACAAGTTCCACCTCACAGCAAACAATTCCCCATTTCCCTTGGTGACTTTCAATGTTCTCCAAGAGTGAAAGGTAAAACTTTACACCACTGAGCTATATAGTCTTGTGTCTCTTTCCAGCAAACCAAGGCAGCCTGATTACAGGTAAAAGACAGAGCTTTCATAAGTTAGGTATTAAATAGATGGTTTTAAGAGGCAGTGGTGAAGGGCATTTTATGCTAAAAAGCACTCTCTCTCTATGAATATCATATATGACTCCAGGTCTCTGAAGGTCAGAAAAATGCAAAGTAATGACAGAGCCAAGGAAAGAGATCAATGGTTTCTTGGAAGCAGGACGACATGATGGTTTGGTGGTTCAGGGGACTTAAAAAGGGACAGAGAGAGACTTTTATGGGTGGTGGATAGGTTCATTATTTCTATAGTGGTGAGGTTGTTGATGGGCACTTGTGTATGTGACACACACACAGACACACACATTTTCTTAAAACAATTTAAAAAAGATTTTTGACAGGCCTTGCTGGGGGACTTTGGGCCTAATTCCAGATGTGATAGGAACAGAGTGTTTCTGCAAGTAGAGGGACTTAGCATCACCAGTTAGATTCAGTCTCAACAGTCCTGGACTTCATATGGTCCTCATATAAAATAAGCAGTTACACCAAGTTGCTGGATTTCATTCATTATGTCAATCGATGCATATTATGTAAATGATGGTTTGAGGAACTTTCTAGTAAGTTTTGGCTTTCATGTGGATAGTGAAGCAACATGAAGGATTTTATTAACGTTTTCAACCAAGGAGCTCTACCTTCTTCACACAATTAGTAAATAAAAGTCTATGTAACAAAGTGACTGGTATCAGCTTTCTTATTATTGTCATCAAATACCTGACAAGGAGTGACATTGGGGTGGCAGGAGATTTATTTAGGCTCACACTTTTGACAGTGAAGTTTATGTGTGTGTGGTGGGTAGGGCAGTAGATGGCAACTGTGGGGGACAAGCATAAGCTGCTTGCTCACATGTCTAATTATCATGGAGCACAGAGGATCAGGAATATAAACCTGAAGGCCCTCCCTCGATGACACACTTCCTAACTATTTTACGACCTACCAAGAAAGCACTGGTAACTGGAGCCTGACCAGGTGACACGGGAGCCTGTGAGGGACAGTTCACATTCAGACCATAACCCTAAACCACCAACAACAATGAACATCGTTCACCACCAAGCTTGATAACCTAGACTCACAAAGGTATGGCAGGTAGGAGTCATGTATTTTACTACAAGAAAGAAAAATAGAAATCTTTTGCATGAGACTAGTTAACAATAAAGCTCTAGAATTAATTTTCAGAATTGAATTTTTTCTATTTTTTGAAAGTTATTCTAGACATTTTATCAATGTCTTAGTTCACTAATCTATAAAATGGGGTATCAAAAGGTTTTACCATAATGACCAACATTTGAATTAAATAAAACATCTATTATGCATGCAAAGACAGCCTGGACCTCAACAGGACTTGGCATTCAGTCATAAAATACAATTTTAGGTTACAGTGGCTAACAACGAACTGAGGGTCGATAGCAGGCCTACAACATATAAATTGTAAGTGAAAACCAATGTTCTGACTCATGAGTCCTTTTTACACAGATGACTTTAAAATAGTTGACAATTAAAAATAATAGTAAGATCGCCCTGCACAGGTCTAGTACTGGGGTTTTCCTGTGTTTATCATCTCCTAGTTCATTGCATCATCTAGAATCCTGCTAACAGTGTATACTGCCATCTCTGCCACAAAAGTAAGGGACTTGGTGGGATAACCTTGTTTACAGCACCACAGCTAGTTTGTTACCTAAGTCTTCAGTTTCAAAAGCCAATTTAACCACCATCCCCATGTGCCATCTCAGCCACGAGCAAGGTAGATTTCCCCAGATTTAGATTTCAGAGCATCAATTGCTTTCTTTTCTCATCAGAAACTTACTGGTCGGGACTGGATTTCTTTGGCGTAGAGAGGTTGTAAGAATTCTGAGTCTCCTTCTAGCTTCAGACCCTTTTCTGTGATTCTTAAGTTCCCCATTCCATCCTGAAATAGACACACAGACACAACAGGGAAAATATGATGAGCTAACATTGCAAAATACCCCAGGCTATCAAAAATTGAAACAGTTATTGCCTTCTTCCTTCCTTCCTTCTTCTTCTTATTATTTGCAGGAGTGAGATGAGGGGAATCCAAACGAACGTAAAATACCAGGAGGCATTGTTCAATACAATTATGCGTATTATTCTTTTTGCTCACTCATACCGAGCAAATTCTATTCTGAGAAGGCCACTTAGCCACTGACTTGCACTGAAAGAGGAGGCCCTCATCCCTAAGCTACACAGAGCAGAGGAGGCAGGAGTGGTGAAAAGGAGGATTCTCTAAGAGGAAATGAAATACCCTAGTTCCCAAATCCCTTGCAGAAATTTCATACCAACAGCTTGGGGTCAAATTGTGTCTGCATGTGATTTGTCTGGATCCTCAGATATTTGAGACCTCTAATTAGTGATTAGCACTTTAAAGGGTATTTGCTGGGTTAATGCTAAAACATATTCAAAGGTAGAAATCTTCGGCATCATCTCCCCACTTATCACCCACCTTCCACATGTATCAATTTGCTCCCTATCATGCCCACCTACATTCTCCCTCCCCCTTGCTCAAAAGTAATCCAAATACCATTTAAATGATTGCAATGCCTCTTGACAATCATACCTTAATATCAAACATAAAATATCAAACCCTAACAATCATTCTTATGTTAATAACAAATACCCATATTAATACCCACACTTCACTAGTAATATGTTTTACTCTCTAATAATTTGTTTATTTGAATGACATTTGATAGAAAATGCTAGGTAGTTTCTTATAGCCTCCAGGCAGCATTTCTGTAATGAATCACTACCTATATTTTTCTAGACATTGAGGCTTCTCTATTCATCCATTCTCATCCTTCTAATATCCCCCCTCCTCCTCTCTGTATTTCACTTTATTTTGATAAAATACAATGTCCGTTCTCTTCCCGTGCCTCATCATCTCATATAGGTTTCTCTGACTGCTGTATTTTCTGTAAATTGTCAGTTACATCAGGAGCCTTGACTAGTCTCGGACTGAATTTTCTATGACTGTATGCAGAGCATATTCTAGGAAATGGGGTGTATTTGTTTTCAATTGTTTTAATGAACCACAAGCCATAAACTTGTTAATATTAAACAACACAAATTTTGTATCTAATATTACTTAATGTTTGAATTCTTCCTAAGGGCCCATGGGACTAAATTCCAGGTGCTGGAAGGGCTGGTTCCTTTGACACAGCTGAATGTGAACCTTTTCTGTTGTCTAGCTTCTATAGGCTTCTCCCAGTCCTAGGCTCATGTTAATACTGTCAACTGGACAGGATCTAGAATTATCTAGGCGACAAGCTGCTCGGGATACTCCTGAGATATTACCGACAGTATGGCAGCCTCCTGGAAACTGTGTAGAGGTTATCTGAATTAGGTTAATTGAGGTAGGAAGATCCACCTTAATAGTGAGTGGCAGGGTTCCATGGGCTGATATCCTAGTCTACAGAAGAGGGAGAAAGCAAGTTGCACACCAGCATTTAGTGCGCCATGCTTCTTGAAATACAGATACAATGTTACAAGCTGCTTCAACCTCCTGCTGCCAAGACATTCCCCCGCTGTCATGAACTAGCCCTTTCAGCTGTGAGCCCTTTCCACTGTGAGCAGAAGCAAACTCCTCATTCCTTGAGCTATTTTTGTTTTGTGTTTCAGTTGTAGCAATGAGACAAGCAACCCATGCAGCTAATTTAGGGCAACCTTGCCTTTCTGCCTTCTGTGATCACCTGCTCACACAATTCTATCTGCAGCTTTAACCCCCCTTAGCTAAGAACAGTAGCAACTTAATAAGCTTTGCCATAGGGTGTGGCTATCTTTGGGCTGGGGGAATTTTTCTGCTTTTCTACCAAGACGTGCATAGCATTCTCGCTATGATGTTATCAGCTGTTGCTGATCTCTGTTAGAAGGAGTCACCATTTTACTGGAAGTTAAAACTGACAACAGCCTGGTCCCATTAAATTCTATTAATTTCTATTGAGAAAATTTCCATTTCCTTCATTATTTACTTGCCTTAAGTTACATTTTACAGGGAAATGTAAACTTCTTCATTCGTTTGTATTCAGAAGACTGAGTGGAGGTAGGAAGATCAGGAGTTCAAGGTCATCTTCAGCTATACAGTGAGTTCCAGGCCAACCAGTGCTACAGGAAACTCTCTCCGTCTCTCCCAGTTATTTTGCTAGTTTGATTTAGTGAAGTGTGCATACAAAGCAGCTTCAGAACCCCCAATCCATCCCCAACCTGACATTATGACTAATAAAAACAACTGAAATTTTGCCAGCCCTGAAAATCCTAGAAGCATCGTCTCCTGGCAAAGTACAAATGCTGGGGCTTCAGTCACTGGAACACTAGTGTGTTGCCATGACACCTACCCACGATGATAGTCGACTTCAGCGTCTCCGTGTCCTCTCTAGTTCTTTCATTCCATGCCATTTAAAAAGTCATCTTTTGTTTTGCAGATTTGTAAACTATGTGCACGCTTTGGTTTTATTCCTCTCTGTTTCCTAGTAACGCTTGAAAACTGAAATCTCAGCAGGCTCCTGTCAATTCTGGGTGGGCCTCTCACACAGTCCCTGCTTCCTTGCTTTAAGGACATCACATACTCTCCCCAGCCTATTTCACAAAGACGTGAGATCTCAGACTCCCACAACAGCTTTCTATTACAGACATAGCCAACAAGTGTGTGTCTCAAACATTCTAGGATTGAGCTAAATGACAAAATTGGCAATGGGTACTTTTCCCCACCCCTTTTTATAATCTTGTGCCAGCCTATGGGAGAGAACCAATCTTAGAGAGCCACACTGCTGATTTACTGGCCATGTTCCTGTTATTCTTACTTCTGGCATTTATAGACACAGCTCTGCCAATATGGTCCCAGATGAAGCATTCAAATCCTGTCAGAGAGGCCACAGGCTGGTGGACGTGTATGTGTCTCCGCAGTAGCAGGAAGAACTTGCAATAAAGGAAAAAAGAAGAAATCAAAGAAGAGTAAAGATAGAGAATTAAATAAAGTCCAAGAAAGGAAACCTGTTCAACAACAGACTAAACCCTGATAGTAGCAGTTTAGTTTTTATCCCTATCTCTCTCATGGCCACAAACACACCACAACCTTGCCAACTTCCCAGTTCTTCTTAGAGGTTCATCCTATGCTTGTATGTCCTATGCTTTAGTTTTCCAGTCTTCTTCCTGCTCGCTATGTCTTTTTAAAAATACTTGGTGGTGTAAGTTGATTAAATAATATGAGGTGGTTGGCTTCTGATTGCATAAACATGGCAGAGTCCAGTGGTAGCTAAATATCTGCCTGCCTTTCAAGTGTCTCCTTCAGAGACTGTGTCGGAGATTCATCAACAATATCTTGCACCAGATTCCTCTGAAATGATTGCATCATTAAGTATAATAAGCAGTTGAGGGCAGGACTAAGATAGCATTTGCAGGAAAGACCCGAAGCCTAACTTTCCTCCTGGTGTAGGAGGGTCATCTGTCTATGTGTTACTTTCATTGGTTAATAAA
>LOEQ01006140.1:60992-73631 GCA_001685075.1 Bramus lutescens
CTCTCTCTCTCTCTCTCTCTCTCTCTCTCTCTCTCTCTCTCTCTCCTTCTTTCCCTCTCCACCCCTCCTACCTGTTTGCACAGTCAGGGCCAATATTTGAGCAGCCTTTTGACCGCAAACCTCTCCCATACTCCCTGACTCAGGAGTACTTTTCTCTGTTATGGCAGAGGAGACATCCTAGTCACAAGGAACAAAATTCCAGCTCCTAAATGAACCCAAGTGGGACTGAAGGGTCAGCGAGCTAGAATCCCACATAATCTGTCCAATGCTATCTTTATTGGCCTTTGAGAAAGCAACTTGGCCAGCATGAAGCTTGTGTACACTTCTGCACATTAAAGATTGTTCTTAAACTGGGGTCGTTGGCTCCAACCTGTAATCCCAGCACATGCAATGCAGAAGAACCATGAGTTAGGTGCTTAAGGAGAGCCTGGCCTAAAGCCTGAGATCCTATCTCAAAATGACAACAGTGACAACAGCCCAAAAGCCCAGAAGAGGCAGTTCTTCAAGACTGTTTGTGAGGTGGGGTGGTAGATAGATGGGTAGCTCTCTTGCAGAAGACTTTAACTTAGTCCCAGCTCACACATCTGCCAGCTCCTAAATGTAACTTAACTTCAGTTCCAAGTGATCCAACACCCACCTCTGACTTCAACAGGTAATCCACTCAAGTGCCCAAGTCCACATGCAGACACACAAATATATACACAATAATTAAAAGTAAAAATTAAAATTGCTTAAAACAGAATGTTGTGGGGGGAATTCAAGTGCATAGACCTCACAGAATCATAGGGAAAATATAACGTGTTGGCTTCTAGTCTTGACTAGCTAGCTATTCCTGTCTTGACTAGCTATTCATGTCAATTCGGACAAACCTAGACCCATTGAATCATCTTCCCAAACCATAGTGTGGACTTGTATGGTATTAAAATGAAGTCTTTCTCACTTAAAAGGGGTTGGACTGCATTCAGGATGTTGTACAAGAATAAGATTGCCATCTAAACTACCACAAGTTATAGCTGTTGCTAGGAGCTGGTGCCCGCCTTCTAGGGGGATACAATGAGGATTTGGGTGGTTTGGTCCTTTGCAAAAGAAGTTCATGGGGAGAAGAAGAAAAAAGAATCAACATAAAAGTTCCTTTAAGTCACTCCACATGTATAGCAGATGCCAGAAGGATTTAGTCATAAAAACCAATGGCAGCACATCGTCCTGCAGCCGGAACTTGTAAGCAACCTTTAAGGAGACATTGGAGGAGAATTTATTGACTGTTTGAAGGGGAGAAAATGAGAGATGGATAAGAAAGTGCAAGTCACTACATCCCCTGTCCTGGGTGAAACATGGGAGCCCCTGATTCTTGAGCTGTTGTTGATAAAGGAGCAGACTCATTTATCTTAAAGAGACACGGAAAAGAAAATTAAGTGAAATATGATTAGGCCTCGGCCAAGGGTTTGGATTAAATCCCTACCATGGCAGTCCCTGCTGCTAGGTGAATGCTTCCCACTAGTAAAGCCCGATTAAGATGCTGGCATGAGAGCTGCTAAAAATGCATGCTGTGAAAATCCCTTCCAAAATAGATTCCATCCCCAGGGCTCATGCCCCAAGGGACCTGCTTGTTCTGTCTTCCCTCTGTTTTCGTTAGGAAAAGTTGTCAGTTGTACAAGGCAGTGTCTTTCATGAGGCTTCAAGCTCTGGCTTCAAAGGTCCCAGTGCCTTTTTGATACTTGCAAGGAAGGCTTCCAAGGAGGAGTCCAGAAGAAATACAGAAGCTTCTAACTGCACTGGAGCAGGCTACCAATTAACTTGGTCTCCTCGGTAAGCGCTGGTGCCCAAATTGGTCTTCCAAAGACGGCGTTATAAGCACTCCTAGTCTCTCAGCTGAGCTACCAATTCCCATGATCGTGTCTGAAGAAATGGTTGTTCAATGGTGACAATGACTGATGCCTCTCTGCTTTTGCTCCTAAGCCCTGACGATCTTCACCGTTTCACACACGAGCTCCTGACAGGGTGGGGTTGTTGGATATTGCCCAGGGTACCACTGAACCCTTGCAGAACCTAGTGTTGTCTTCTTTGCAGACAAACACATGACATGACTTCTTTGCTCCTCTTGTAACCAGCATCAGACAACCAAAGGTAAGAAATATTTCCCAGGCTGTTTTAAAGCCAGCAACCCAGGAGTAGAGGAGAGCAGAAAAACTGCCTGAAGGTTCACCAAAATTGAGGCTGCTTTGTTCCCTGGGCCTCACAGCCCATTAGTGATTTCACTTGACAATAAACTATCAAGTAGTAAGGGACCAGAACCAATTAGTGGGGTCTAATTTGTTCTTTAGCCCCTTTAATTGCTATGACACACACATTTTCCACACCCACGATCTATCCCTTCATATGGAAAATGGAAACCCTTAAAGGTTTGAGGGGTTTTCGGGACCCAGAGTCAGGATAATTCTCTGCACAAGAAAGACAGGCAGCTAGGCAACACTGGATGTTAAAATCTACATCCCACTGAGAACCAGTTTTTAGGCTGTATTTACAGATATAGATCAATTTAAGTGACCATGTGGGTACAGCTCCAGACATTTGGGCAGATTTTATTCTGTGTTAGGAGAAAGATGTTCAAAAAAGTCACTGTGATTATAGTTAATAAAATTCCATTCTTTCATATTATTGTTGCTGTATAAATAGATTTTAATTGTTCTCACTACAAAAAAACTATGTGTAGCAATACTGATGCTGATTAACTTGATTTATCCATTCTACAGTGAATCAATATAGCAAGTACTGAAGTATCATACTCTAAACTATATATACACATACATATATTATATACATATATACATAATTTGTCATTAAAATGCATAAATTTATCAAAAACCATGTTGAATAGATCTGAGGGTTTTTTCCCCAGTGAGATTATCATATTAGACTGAGCAAATGTGATTGTTCTCCCTAGTGTGGGCCTCACTCAATCAATGGATGTCCTGAAGAGAATGAAAAGGCAGGCCCTTCTGTAACACAGATTTAGATTGGAGCATGGCCTTCTTCTGGACGTCAGGCCTTTGGATTTGTCCTTGAGTTGTGTCATGGCCCCTTTGAGATGCCAGAGTGACATCTTCAGACTGTGAAACTAGTCATCTTCCATAGTCACATAAGTCAGTTCTCTAAAATAAATATATTTATTTAAGAACCCACAGATACTCTCTCTCTCTCTCTCTCTCTCTCTCTCTCTCTCATCTATCTACTTACCTATCATCATCCATTACTCTATGCTATTCTATTCTATGTTGTTCTGTTCTGTTTTTCTGGCGGAATTTTTAACAAAACTCTAGAGAGCCTTTTCCCCACAAGTAGTTTCTAGAAAGAGAACCATGTAACATTGAGCTAAGGCTTTCAGAAAGGATTTGTAAATGTTAGACAATCTCATCACCTACCACATACCCTTGAAGTTATGCAACCAATGCCATTCTTGCAGGACCAAAAGTCGTTGCTGTTGCATCCTGTAAGTCACTGCCTTTCCACATGGAGGAGACCTATTGGGAGTTCTTAAGCACAGGTCCAGAGCCTTTTTACAGACTCTCCAGATTATAAAACAGCCAGACACATGTGAACCATGACTAAGAAAGTCAGAGTAATCTTGACCTTGCCTGGAGGGGTGTTTGCCACACCACATCAACTGCTTAATGCACTGTAATCCCAGGCATAGTTTGGTAGGAGTTTATAGTAACTTCATCTGTCTGTTCTTAGTTTGTATCGCACACACCTAGAAAGGGTCACAAGAGATTTGCTCTTGTTTTATTAATGGTTCAGACACATTAAGATTTCCTATGCTTACATTCTGAATATCAAGACCATGTCAGACAATTTAACAAGAAAACAATCTTCCCTTTCTCATGCTTAAATGGTGGCAGAAAGTGAAATGCATAAAGTTAGGAGAGAAAATGAAACCTGTCTCAGTTCCTGCTTTAAAACAGAAGAGATCAAGTTAGCAGGGGGTAGGAGGGAGGAGTCTCCTGAGAGGACCCTCTGCTTCTCTCCCTGTAGGAGCATCAGGTGTCACACTGCAGCGACCCCTTTATACAACTATAGACAGCTTTCCACCTGAAAAACACAAACCCACAGCTTAGTCCCAAAGGTGACACGGCAGGAACCCTTCATTTACCTCACCAGCATTTTCAATTCTGGATTGAATCCTATTATTCAGGAGATATGAATTGGCCCCTAGAACAATTTCTAGCAATAATTATTCAGAATTGAAATCTAATTTAACCAAGAAGACCCCAGGAAATTACAAGCCCAGGTAAAAGGAAGCCCCAGTGACAGAAATGGCTATGTTATTCATTCCATGCAGACAGTTCTAGGGAAACTCTCCAATCATTTTCTTTAAAAAATGTTTTATCACCTAAGGCACTTTTTTTTTTACATCACACAATGCCTTGTAATGGGCAAGGCCTAACAAAGAAGCATCTTCTGCTATGACTAGCATATGTATGAGAATGTGAGCATGTAAGAGAAACACACACAAAAAGCCATTTCAGAGTGGTGCAGTAAAAGGAGCGAGCACATGAAGAGCTTGAGAAAATTCACATTTTAACAGGTATGCAGAGGGTACCTTCAGGGATGTCTCAGTAGTTTCTTTCTGAACTTCAGTTTTTAAAAGGGCATCCCTTGTGGGTTGTTGCAGTGGCTGTTTCCGCATCCAAAGGGCCTTTGCTCAAATGCCAGTTGGAGACCCTGGGCAAACTAGCTCCTCCCTTTAACTTTGGTTTCCTCCATTTTTAAGTAGGAATGTGTTTTAATTTTCCTGGCATGGTGCAAGGTGATCTGTGGGGGCGTCAAAAATGTAACTTCTTTTCTAAGTAAAATATAGATATTTGGTCTTGGTATAGTCTGTTTTTTTTTAAATGACCTAAAATTAAAGATTCTCTTTTCTAATGAGTTATCTGATTTTCAATTGTGTGTGTGTGTGTATCTATGTTTATATGTGGGTATATGCACACAAGTGTGGTTGCCCTCAAGGGCCAGAAGAGGGCACCAGACCCCTGGGATGAGGGAGCCCACAGGGTGCTGGGTACTGAATTTATATTCTTTATAAGCTCAATCTCAGCCTCTGTATCATCTCTCCAGCTCCAAGGTGGAGATTTCTGCAGCCAGGCAGATCTCCAGTTTTCTTGTTCTTTAATGACATTGACTATGAGTTCTTCGGTCATTGTGGACTGAAACCAATAGACTTATTTCCCATAGGTCCAAATGTAATATATTGGCTTCATCTGAGTGAGTTCCTCTGTTTATTACAAAGACCTGGTTTCTATTATGTACACCTTAGACCCCAGGAAGGATTCAAAACATGTCCTTCTGCATCAGTGCACACATCCTTCAGTTCTTGACACCTCAAGCATCCTGGCTGAGCCAGCCATTCTAAGTGATGGCAGGGAGTTGCCTCTCTTGTCTGCTTGGCTCTGTGTATAGATAGTTGTTCTGAGTTCTGTTCCAAAGATGGAAAGAAAGTGCAAGAGAGAAGAACCCACACTAGACGCTATTGCTTAAACCGGCAAGTGGAGAAGGGAGAAAATCCCCACTTAAATAGAGAGAATAGCATTTGACTCTTATTCAGGTGTTACAGCAATGATTTTCACCAGGTTACATGGCAAGGCACCAGGGTAGTTACAGAAGTGACTTAAGACTTGTGACACTTCCTCTTGGGCTTTTCCTGACTTCAGTATACATTAGTACTGAACGATGCACACATAAGCCAGACTTTCTAATAGTGACCATGGAATAGAACCAAACTTTAAATGTCATGACACAAGCCCACCCTGGTATGCTATCCCACTCCACAGCTGAACTTTTAGAAAGCTCAAATATACACTCATGGGAGAGTTCTGAGTAATGTGGAGTAGAAGCTGCCTCTGTCTCTGTGAGAGCTGGTCCAGCAGGGAGTCAAAAGAAAACAAACCAGATTTTATTCTAAAGAGAAAAGGTAGAAAAGTTTCAGCAATTCATAAAGGAAGGAAAGGAAAAGAGCAGAAATCCAGGCCCATGTCAAAACACAGAGAAGCAAGCTCCATGCTCCCCCGGCCTATCGCCACCTCCCCCAGCTGCAGTCCTCTGATGTCGGGAGGGTTCTCACAAGTTCCTTCTGAAAGGTAAGTTGGGTAAATTTGAGCTATCCTAGGCTCAGGTGGAGCCCACAGCTCCTGTAGGCCTCAGATACAGCTGCAGCTTACAGCCAAGCTGGGATTCCTCGGGCAGACCAGTCAGCAGCAGCAGAGAGGAATCTTACCATCCATACTATGTGACTTGTATGGCAGTAGATGAGCTCTATCTTGGGAGACTTTTCTGTCAAAATCTGAGTTTCATCAGAGGTCTGAGACTAGAGAGCATCCACAGGTCAGGACCCTCAAGTGGGCCTGTTAAAGCCCTCGGGGGTGAGGAGGCCCAGAGAGACAGTTGTGGAGTGTAGGAAAACCAAAAAGGGCAGGTGACCAGAGACTGGGTCAAACAGAAATGAGGACATTTCTGAATTCATTTTTCGAGCTGGATTCCTCTTAATAATCAGTGAGTACAGTGCCCTAGTTTTACATACCGCTGGTCAAAGTGAAGAATCAGAAGGGTCCTGGAGTGTATATGCTTTGGCTGGTGTAGGTGGCCACATCTGTCTTGGACTTACCCAGGACCCCAACCAATGTGGACATGTAGTGGCTTCTTATTGGAGAGGCAGATGAATAAGGAGTGAACAGAATAAAGGTCTAGAATAGATATGGAAAGGCACAAAAATCATTCCACATTTTCTTGCATGAATCAGGAACTCAAAACAAAACACTTAATTTGGGAACAGAACAGACTAGGTCCATTTCAAAGACCCCAAAGCAGGGATTTGGGAGACTATTCCTATAGCTTGAGTCCAAACTGACTCTGTGGGTCACATGAGGATCTAAGGTTTCTAACTGGACAAAACGCTGCATGGCAGCTGTGAAGATGGGGTGAGGAACACACACAAACTTGTACCAAATTTCCTAGAACTATTTTAGAAAAGTTCTTTGACTAAAGGGTTTAAGTCGGGTAGGCTGTCCTGTTTCAAGTTTCCGAGGCCATGAACTGTACTTGCTAATCAACGGGCTAAGGGTAAATCTGTGTCTTAGTCATTTTGTAGGGCTGTGATAAGATGCCATGACCAAGGCAACTTATAGAATAAAGAATTTAATTTGGAGCTCACATTACCAGAGAGTTAAAGAGTTCATGACCAATATGGTGGGGAGCACGGCAGCAGGCACAGAGGCACAGTGCTGGAGGAGTTGCTGGGAGCTTACACCTTAAGACACAAGCACACGCATAGAGAGCTAACTGGGAATGGTGTTGGCTTTTGAAACCTAAACTCACCCGCAGTAACACACCTCCTCCAATGAGACCATATTCTCAGTCCATTGTTTCTCACCCTCTGGGGTTTGACCCCGCTGGGGTTGAATGACCCTTTCACAGGGGTAGTATTTTAGATATCCTGCATATCACATATTTACATTGTGATTCATAACAGCAGCAGCATTGCAGTTATGAAGTAACAATGAAAATAATGTTATGGTTAGGGTTCATCACAACATGAGAAACTATACTAAAGGATTACAGCATTCACAAGGAAAAGAACCACTGTGTTAGTCCTTTTCAAACAGTTTCACCAACAAGGGAGCGAGTATCCAAACATAGGAGCCTTTAGTAGTCATTCTCGCTCAAAACACCATAGTCGGGCATATTGGTACACACCCGTAATCCCAGCTCTTAGAAGGATGAGACAGGAGGATTCTGAGTTTGAAGTCTGTCATGGATGAATAAATAGTGAGACTTTGTTTCAAAAATTTAACATCAATAAACAATGACAAGACAAACTCTTGTGGGTTGTCCAAAGAGCCAGAACAGGCTGACCAGATGTAAGTCATGAGAGTGGATAGTTGTGGGGTTGAAGAAATTTCTTAGCTATTATAGCTGTTGTGCTCCCACAGAGGACCTAGGTTTGGTTCCCAGCATTCATGTCAGGCAGTGCGCAAGAGCCCATACACGACTCCAGACCCAGGGAGGGCTGATACCTCCAACCTCTGTGGCCAATGCATTCAAGTGCACACCCATGCACAGACATATAATTAAATAAAATAAATCTTTGTTCAAAAAAATGGATTCTCATGATTTAGCTGGAACAGATCCTAACAAAGGGTCCCCTTATATCAAATGAGAGAATAAACAGGAGTAAGACTCCCAGCAAAACTGCTCCTAGCAGCAATCTTATATGACTATAAGATTGGA
Organism: Bramus lutescens; assembly: GCA_001685075.1. Taxonomy (NCBI): domain Eukaryota; kingdom Metazoa; phylum Chordata; class Mammalia; order Rodentia; family Cricetidae; genus Bramus; species Bramus lutescens. Next base: position 69,270 of record LOEQ01006140.1, read on the forward strand.
AAGCATTAATTGGGATATCAATACTACAGCAAACCAAGTTATTTTAGGAAATATGTTTCACCCTTAATATCACGTATACTAGTACTGGTTATGCCCATTCAACTCTGTGCTGAGAAAATCACCTCCTATTCCTTGCACAGCCCTGCTTCTGCTACCCCACGACCCAGTAATATCACTTTTTCTGTCTTCCTGATTCGACTGTATTTCCACAGCATCAAGAGGGTACCAGGAACCTGGACCACCAGGAAAGGCTCCTCCACTCACTGACTCCACAGGTCTAGTCTACTGGATCTCAGCAGGGATGACCGTGCCCAGTAAGGTGACACAGGGACAGGTGGAGGGGAGCAACCACTGGATAGAGAAGGGTTGCAATATAACATACCAGAAGAAACAAGGGTGTGTCCCACGCTACAGAAATCTGAGACAAAATATTGCAAAGGTTCAGTGGTGTTTGAGCTGCTGTGGTGACTTCCTTGCTCCTTAGCATCAGGGCACAGCCCCTCAGCCCTTGGTGACATCATATCACCCTATTAACCAACCCTAGCACTGGACTCCAACATCCTTTCGCTTGATCTTTGTATTTCTTCCCTCATGCTTAGCACTAGAACCTAACATCAGTTCTCTCAGGTGTGTTGTTGGTTGACAGGCAAGGCAGTGACCTCTGTGGGTTTATCTCAATGTCTCATCAAGCAGATGGAGGTGTCTGGTTAAGGAAGCAGGGGGTAGGAGAGAGCTCTTCCTTAAAGGTCCCGAGATACTATTTCCCACAGCCCTGGAAGGTGGCCTCTAAGGGTAGAGGCTATGATTGGTCAGAGTAAAGGAAACCAGTGTTCCTTATGCATTTGCTTGCACCAGTCCAGGGAAAGAGAAGAGCGGATGCGGGTCACTGTTCAGTTGTGCTTATGACTCTCAAAGGTTTCAATGAAGCCTGCCTTCTCATCAGCTCTGTTTCATAACTGCCCCCAGAAAGGGGACTTCAGTCCATGTTAGAAGCTTATCCACTTCTTCCCCCGAGTCTTGTACAAGTGAGTATTGTGATGACTTTACTCCAGAAAAAAAAACCTCATGTGGATGAAGTGAAATGGTAACCCAAACTAAAGCTTACCTACTCATGGGATAACCTGGGCTAATATCAGTAAGTTTTTTTGGGGAGGGGGTAATTTATTAAAAAATAAAGCAGACAAAATCCAAGAGCTTTCCATTGTGATTTTATCTTGAAAAATTAATATCTATCGAGAAAACCCAAATTCTCACATGATGACATCCTGACTGAGGCTCTAGAGCCACTTCCCTTTACATGCTCAGGACTTCTCTCTTGGTTCAGAAGATCATGTCTACTCCATATGCGGGTTGCTCTACTCACCCCCTCCACCACACACACACTTCATTATTTATTCTCTCACCATGTTGAATTTGAACCACCATATTAATGCATTAGATTAAGCAAGAGTAGCTTATTATTAAACAGAGGCTTTAAGTTATAAAAATAAAAGAGTTGTGGTAGAATTCCAAATTCCCATGCTCTAGATGAGAGAAGAATGTGTGTTTTTGTTGCTGACGTTCCCCATGCATCGATCTTATGAGCATTATCACAATCTCCCCTTAATGATGAACAGTCCGCCTATTATTGTGCACTGGAGTTTTCAGATGGCAAAATCAATGCTAGAGAGATTTAGAGATATGTTCAAAGGCCTAGTAAAGTGAAAGGGTTACGGGGCGGGCCGGCTCCAGCTCCACGGCAATCCTTTCCATTACTACATTGTGCCCCCTCACAGAAATTCTCATGGAGCACTGTAGGCTTGGCCATTGGAGGCAGCTATTTATGCCTAAAGAACCTGTGAAGGTCCATTCTGCAAATTCCTTAATCTCTTGAGATGCAGCTTTTGGAGATTTCTTATGAAAAATAACAATAGTGAAAAGAGACAAGCATAAACACCACACCTGAAGTCCAATAGTGGCATTCATGTGGTAAATAAAGCACTAACACTATTTTTGAAAAGAGACTCCAGGACAACAGATGTGCCAGAAACCTATGCTATTTGCCTAGGAAGCTACATGCACAGAGTTCTGATAGATCAAGAGTTGTGTTTGCTACAGGTAGCAGAGCTGGAAAGACCTTTAGAACTCAGGTGCTCATCATGAGCACCAGAGGCTGGACATGGAGCTGCAGGATGTGCTGTTTTCTTTGCTGGGTTTTGGTTTCATCATCCTTTCCCATGCTCCCATTTTTCCTCTCTAGAATGGTAGTGTCTGTTGTGTGCCATTGTCTATAAGAAGCATGAAATTTGCTTCTAAATTTATACCACCTCACAGTTAAGAATTTACCTTGGGTGAAATCTGTGTGACAAGATGATACTCAGCCTTTGTACTTTTAAGTTGTCTTTGGATTGTTAAGGATGATGAGGATTTTTGAGGTTGCACTGAATGCATTTTGAATTATGGGATCCCGGTGCACCTATAGATATAAGAGATTTAGTTGTGATTTAGAAGTGATGCATCTGTGTATCAAATTAAGAAGGGGGTGTGGATTAGCAACGAATAATATTGTCAACTTGACAGGTTCTAAAATTACATGGGATGGAAGCAAGAATCTGGGAGATTATCTAGACTAAACTCTGCATATGTCTATAAGAGATTCTTTAGAATAGAATGATTGAGACAAAAACACCCACTCAAAAGGTGGGGTGGAGCCATGCCCTGTGCTTAGGTCCAGGCTTGCATAAAAGAGGAAGCCAGATGAGTATCAGTATTCATGATTCTCTAATTCTTGACTCAGACACAATGTTACCAGTTACTTCATTCTGCTCCCTGGATTTCCCTTTCATGACAGACCATACCCTTAAACTACAAACCACAATAATCTCCTCCTCCCTTGAGTTGCTTGAGCCATGTATTTTGCCTGCCATAAGCAATACAAAAAGTAACACAGCAAAGGTGAACTGACCTAGGGAAGTCCACAGTAATGACTGTCGGAGAACCACTAGGGCCAAGGGAACAGGCTCAGTGGACTACTTCCATCCTGGCTGCCAGGAGTGTTTGTGACAGCAACTAGCCATGCTGCTGCTCTAACCATCCCAGTTAGACAGAGGAGAAGTAGGAGGGACAACATCTGGGCAGGGACTCTTCTATCCACCTTTCAAGGGAACTGCTAGTGTCACTGCATTCCCAGGATGGCAGTGAGGGGCACTGATAGGCTTGAAGTTGCATCAATTTCACAGGCTCATGATAAAGCAGGTTAGGACTTCTAGGAACCTACTGAATAAATAGGAAGCATGATTCTGGCACTTGCTGTAATTAATAGTGAGGGACCTGTGGGTGGTGGTGATTTTCTTTCGGTTCTGTCGTTCACCTTCTCCGGAACACAACTGAACCAAGAAAGAAGACAAGCATGTGCACGTATATGAATGAGTGCAAAGGCCAATGTTCGACGTCTTCATCGACTGCTTCTCCATCTTACTGTTTGACACAGGCTCTCTCACAGACCACAACTCATCAGTTGTTTGTACTGCCTGGCCAGCAAGCCCTAGGATACTTTTATTTCTGTCTCTTCAGTGTTGAGATTCCAGCTTCAAACCATGACACTCACAGCTTTTTACATGAGTATTGCACATAGAACTTGGGTCTTCATGCTTTGTTACACAAACTTATTGACTGAGCCTTTTCCTAGCCCCTTGGGACCTTTTGGTTCTTCTTTATTTCCATGTCTTTGTGCCAGGGCAAATCAGAAACTTCTAGTTTCCTTGGAATTGTGAGTGTAGATCAGATACCACAAGTGCCTTGAAGAAAACAAGTGAGTCTTCCTCAGGTCTCAGTGCTTTACATGCTAACACAAGAGTCTCAAACTCCAAATGCCCACAGAAGTGAGGGTGTGTATGCATTGACGGAGACACCATGACTAGAGACTTAGGGACATGACTAAGATATGAATATCTATAGCTACTTTGACACTGTAGTTATTCTTGTTGTTGTTTTGCTTTACAAGTATAGTAACTTAAAGATATGGGGCCAACTACTTAGTAACTGTATTATGAATAGTTTTTCTTTTTGTGGGGCTAGAAAGATGACTCAGAGTCAAGAATGTTTGCTGCTTTTGTGGAGAAACTGGATTTGGTTCCAGTTCCAGAGAACCTAGCATCCTCTTCTGACCTCTGCAGGCATCACACACACACACACACACAACACACACACACACACACACACAGAATGCATATACATACATATATGAAGGTTGCAACAACAAACACTCTTATATAAGTAAGTAAAAATAAGTATTTAAAAATCTCTCTTTCTCTCTCTCTCTGTCTCTCTCTGTGTGTTTGCATGTGTGTGTGTGTGTGTGTGTGTGTGTGTGTGTGTGTGTGT
>LOEQ01006141.1:0-14039 GCA_001685075.1 Bramus lutescens
AATGGGGTCTGGTGCCCTCTTCTGGCATGCAGGCATACACACAAACAGAATATTTTATACATAATAAATAAATAAATATTTAAAAAAGGGTCTACCTTATTAAAAGATATATTACAAAACAAAACATTTTAATGTCTTGGATTAACTTTCTAAATTTTCAATCCAATTTTGAAACTATAAGTAATAAGAAGTAATTCAATTAATTTTATGAATGGCAAAAGCAAACTTTTGTTTTGTAAAGGATTTGTTGATATTCCCATTCAGATTTTCTACAATATCATTAAACTCTTAATAACATAAAATTGATTTTGAAACAGAGGCAAAGGAGCCAAAGGTAAGGGTCACAGTGAACACCCTGTTCCCTCAATATCCAGGATAGTTTTGGGCATGGAGATGAGGTTGCTCTACTGATTGTTTTGTAGAAGGGACCCAGTTGACTTGACTTTGTCACAGAGGCCTGCTAAAAAGGATAGGTAGGCATTCTCACTACACTAGCCTCTATTCAGCTATATCCTCCTGAGCTCTGAGGAAAGAACTATTCTGGGAGGAACTTGACTCAGAAAAAGGGAGTGAACTAAAAGTTTCAGCAACCCATTCAGGATGTTGGTAGGCAGAGGTAATGTGGGATGTCCTTCTGTATATATACTTTTATTAGTTAATGAATAAAGAAACTGCTTTGAGCCTATAGCAGGGCAGAATAGAGCTATGGTGCCGGAGAATTGTCTGTATTCTGTCAATCATGTTTTAAATAAACACTGATTGGTCATAAGCCAGGCAGGATGTATAGGTGGGATAACCAGACAAGAAGTAGAGGCGGGGCAATGAGAACAGGAGTATTCTTGGAGAAGGGAACTCTTTCCGCAGTCCTGCCCAGATCACAGAAGAAGCAGGATGTCACCTGACCTGCTGTAAAAGGTACTGAGCCATGTGGCTAACATAGATAAAGATAATGGGTTAATATATGTTATAAGAGCTAATACGAAGACGGAGCTAATGGGCCATTCAGTTTATAACTTATGGAGACATCTGTGTGATTTTCATTGGGGCCAAATGGCTGTGGGAACTGGGAAGGACAGAAACCTCAAGAAGCTACCCCTCCTGTTACAGAGCAAGGCAGGGAAAACTAAACTGAATGCTGGGAGAAAGAAGGTGATGTCAAGAGATAGCATGTAGCCCCGCCAGAGACAGATGCTGGGGATGGAACTTTATCTGGTGGTAAGCTACAGCCACTTAGCAATGCACAGATTAGTGGAGATGGGTTAGTTTAGGTGGTAAGAGCTAGCTAATAAGAAGCTAGAACTAATAGGCCAAGCAGTGATTTAAATATTATATATTTTCTAAGTGGTTATTTCGGGAGTCTGAGCAGCAAGGAAATGAACAAGCAGCTTCCCAGAACAAATTGGCATTCCCATGTGTGCCAGTTAACTCCATATAAAACCCAAGAAAGCTTGAAAAGGAATTCTAGACACAAAATAGCAGGATTTATTGCAGCTTCTTGCTCTGTTTGCTGGTGGCAAGCAGAGAAATGACTCCTTTAAGAGAGGTCTTCCTGATTCAGTGGTAGAAAAAAAAAGTGTGGTTTTAAAAAGGTGGTTTCCTGAGCTGTGCTGCCTGCATGAACCCTGACTCTTTCTGGTGATGGGGCATTTAAATGGGGTCTGTAAGCAGAATGCTACAACTTGCTTAATCGCAACATAGACCTGCTTTTTGCATGAAAATGGGGCAATGTGTCTGGCTCTCAGCAACAACAAACATATCTCGGCCATGATGGACTGGGCAGAGACAAAAGACAAAGCAGACTTGTTGCTGTTTAGTATTTTAATAAGTGTTCCTGGACAGAAAAGAATTTCAGATACATTATAAGACGGATTCAGCCATAAAAGACCTCTGAATGAGACACTGTCTAAAAATGTATGTAGGCTTGGGAAAGCAAAGAAAAAGAATATAGAGAGTTATAAAAAAGTAAATGGATTATAAAAATAAAATGCAGCAAAGACTTTAAAGAGACAAAGTACAGACAGTCATATATTACAGGAGTAAAGATAATAAAATAAATATTAAGGCATAATAGAATTAAAAGAGATAAGCCCCATAAAGATGGAATATACACAGAGAGTCTGTATTATGTATATTATTGTGTTTTCTTTGAATTTTTGACTGTAAAGGAGCTAAGTATAGAGAGATATTTCATTGAACAGGCTGCTAAGCTAAAGAAACATATATATCTTAAAGGTGTCTTGACTTCAAAATATGGGTCTAAGGACATGTTGGTTTGAAAAAGAGGTTCTTTTGTTTTCACAGAAGAAACCTATGGATTCTTTTCAGAATAATGTGGTTTAATGGACCAAGACCCCCAAAAGGTCACTGTAAACACCCCTGAAAAAATTACTTCACCTAACAAAAAGCAGGAAGCAGTTTGGAGAGAACTATGCCCAAATTCCCCAAATGATTGTTTATATATGGTTGTTTATATTTAGGGGGATATGTTATAAAGATGGATATTTTGCATTGGTATAGATCTTGGTCTATTGATACAAATTTTGGGTCAGTTTTGTTATATGCATATGTATACTCTTGATTAAGGTATTATGATTGTGCAGTTCATTAAAAATGGAATGTATAATTAAGAAATAAAGGTTAATAGATAATCACCTATTATAGTCAAGTTTGTAATCATATTAGTTAGGTTTTCTAGATATGTAGAGATATATTTCAGTATCTTTCAGAGACCTTCAGAATATTTCATTTAAAATGTTTAAGAATTTAGGACTTTTTATGACAATGAGACACATCTGCTCCTGGCAGCACCAATTAGTTCAAGAGGAAGATGAACATCAAAGAGGCTTTTTATGGAGTTTGTTAACCATTTGGGCAAGGACTGCTTGATGCTATGATATATGAACTGGACATGCAGGACCCACAGAGAAATAACTGCTGACCTTGCCTAAAGGTGAGATGGATTTTCTGGGTTCCTGCTACATGAAAGTCTGCCAGACATTCAGTTGATACATGATAAAGCAACTGATAAACTTTGCCATTACAAGGCAGAACAATCTTCAGATTTCTTGCTTTGTGGAAAAGTCTGCTGGATACTGTAGGCCTGTAGCCTGAAGATGGATGCTTCATTGATACAGAATAACTTTGAGTGACTGTCCAGGCAGCAAGATGTCTCTGTCAATTCTAGAGTTTTGGAAGTTGATTACAATGCACTTCCTGTTTACTTAGGTAATATTTTATCCTTCTAGAGTCTTTGATGTAGATGAAGAACAGATAATTATAGTTATAATAGTTATAATTTTCCTTAATTATGATGAAAGATAAAGTATATATAAATATTTTAACTGTAATTCATTTTTGATACCTGTTTTTTATATTTAATTTTACCATGTTAAAGTTAAAACATTTCTTTTTATTTAAAAATAAAAGGGGACATGATGGGAAGTACTTCTTTATATATGCTTTTATTGGTTAATGAGTAGAAAAACTGCTTTGAACCTATAGGAGAGAACAGAGCTAGGTGGGGAAAACTAAACTGAATGCTTGGGGAGAGAAAGTGGAGTCAAGAGACACCATGTAACCCTGCCAGAGACAGATTCTGGGGGTGGATCTTTATCCAGTAAATCAGAGCCATGCGCAAATGAGCAGATTAATGGAGATGGGTTACTTTAGGATGTAAGAGCTAACTAATAAGAAGCTAGAACAAATAGGCCACACAGTGAGTTAAATAATATAATTTGTGAGTGGTTATTTTGTAAGTCTGGGCAGTCTGGAAATGAGAAAGCAGCCTCCCACAACAAAGAGGTTTCCATTGCTTTCTTTGATTTTGTATTTTATATCTTATTCTGAGAGATCAATAAAAGGAAAAGTGCAGGTGAGGTAAATTTCCTAGGATAAAAGAAATTATAACATGGGAGATGCAGGAAGAGTTCAGGAAGTTTGGAAGTGTATGTGTATAAAGCCAAAGGTGTAGATTAGTGTGGAGTTCCCTGGTTTCCATGGTGCTTATTTGGTAATCCCTGCAGGATTATTCATACACTTCCCAAGATGTGATTTTCAGGAAATGAAGAAAACCTTCAATTAAAAATATTAAATTGGGTCATAAAGGGGACCAGAGGAAATTACAAAATAATTTGATTTCATAGGGAGCTAGTTTCTAATTAGTTTGAGTCCTAAAATGCTTAGGTTTTTTTTTCTTTGACCTCATTGTTCATTTCTTCCTATGGGTACCAATGTTTCTATATTTCATTTATGAACATCAAGTAATTTTGTCCCTCAAATTCTTTAAAGGACTCCCCCCCCCCAAATCAGGTAAGTATACCAAGGATAGGGTTTCCCTGTGACACAGGTTGTAAAACTGGAAAGAGAATAGAGAAATAAGTATATGACTACCACTCTAAATTTAACTTTGAAATGTAAAGTTCTGTTCTTTCTCTCTATCCATCTCTCTCTCATTTGGATTCATAGCCTCATGCACAGTAAGTACTTCTTACCACTAAACTAATTTCTAGCTCCAAAATGATGTCCCCCTCCTCCATCTTCCTCCTCTTTATCTTTCTTCTCCTCTTTTCTGTCTTCTGTCTTTCTTCTACTAAAGGATAGAAGATATAAGACATTAGGCCTTAGACCAATACCATTTTTTTTTCTTTATGAATGAGAGATTGTGATTTATTAGAAAAATATCTAAAAGTCTTTTCAGGGGGAGAATTGTGTTTTAGTTAACACAGGCTGAGTTTTTGATCACTTTCTCAAATATTTCTCCGAATTTCTACAGTTTTTCCTATCTAATTTCTAGAAGAAAATTCTTTCTTAAATGAACGTTTTAGGATACACACGAAGAAAAAATGTAACAACAATAAAATTTCAGGAAGGTCCAGAATTTAAACGAGAGCAAAAGGGATAAATGAGAGGTTTTAGAAGGAGGAAAAGGATAAGGAGAAATGATGTAGATATAATCTCAAAAATATAAAAATAAATCAGAAAGTCTCTTCATCTATATAATTTCTACTGTATATGCTAGCCTTACAAAGACAAGTCTCCTGAGTAAATTGGGAGCATAGGGATCATGGAAGAGGGTACAAGGGGAGAGAGGAAGAAGAGAGGGGAGCAAGGAAAAATGTATAGCTCAATAAAAAATAAAATATACACTGTAGAAGGCTTGAAAAAATACAGCTCTGTTTGATGGATTATGATTTTTCATTTAGTAGGTTTTGGTAAATATTGGTAATTGAATTGATTTTCCAAATTATATATTTTGACTAATGGTAAATTGCTTTGCCAGTTTCACTTTGATTTGTAAGGTCATTGATTTAATATTAATCGTCAGAAATATTTGTTGTAACCAAAAAAAGTGAGTTAAAACCAGAAGAACTTGGCTTTGCAAGACTCTAGGGTAAACTTCAAAATCAGGTCCTAAGTACGCATTTTTTAAGATGTGGCCTCACTCTCCAGACACTACATGGTGTTTCACTTCAGTTTACCCAACCAGTTGCTATAATAATTGTGTTTATACAGTTCATTTAGAATAGCTGATGTGGGGTTCCCTCTGTATGTCATGAATATGTTTTATTTTGATTGATTAATAAAGAAGCTGCTTTGACCTATTGCAGGGTAGTATAAAGCTAAGCAGGAAAACTAACCTGAATGCACGGAGAAAGAATGCAGGATCAGGGAGACCCCATGTAACTGCCAAAGAAGAAAGATGCTAGAGCCTTACCTGTAAGCCACAGCCTTGTGGCAATACATAGACTAATAGAAATGGGTTAATTTAAGATGTAACAGCTAGCTAGGAATATGCCTGAGATATTGGTCAAACAGTGTTGTACTTAGTATAAATTCTCTTTGATGATTCTGGTCTGGGCAGCCATAAAAGGAAAGCGGTCTCCGTTTACAAATGGTGTCTAAATGTTTGGGGCTATCCCACATGGACTGTCACCCACTTCAGGTGCGTGAAAGTCCCTTTGGGTTCAGGAGGAAAGGAAGTGAGAGTGTGCCTACCCCTCATTATCCTTGCCTGGGAAAGCAGCCAGATTGGGTCTGCTAAGCGTGCAGAGGCAGGAGAACATGGCAGAATTCTGCTGCCACACAGATATTTCTAGGCTGTGCAGTATGCTGCTGCATGGCAGATTTAGCTTTTACTCAGACCAAAAAAAAATAAATAAATAAATAAAAAGAGTTGAGGTAGTCATGCCTCCCACTCAGCAGTCCCAGAGCTACCAGTAAATGTACCTCTGCCATATTGAAAGGCTGAGATAGGGAGAGCCAGCATTCAGGGCCATTGTGACCATACTGCTTACCCTTTTAAAAGGTGCTCTTGGTCAGAAAGGATTTCAGATTCACAATAAGACAGATTCACACATAAAAGAGCCCTAAACCAGATACAGTATGTTTTAAAAAATGTATGTAGGCTTGGAAAAGAGAGGAAAACAGGTATAAACATAAAAAGAAAGAAAATGTTTAAAAACAATAAACCAAAATATTTAAAGAGACAGTAAAAGTAAAACAACAGAGTACAGACAGTCATGGATTAAAGTAGTAAAGATAAAAATATTAAAAAATAATAGAGTAAAAAAATTATCCATGTGAAAATGGAAAATACACAGAGTCTGGATTATGCATATTATAGATCTGAGTCTAAGAAAATGTTACTTTAGAAAAAAGATTCTGTTTTTGTTTCCATAGATGATGAGAATCTGTGGATACCTTCAAGGCTAATGTGGTTCAATGAAACAAGACCCTATGAAAGGTCTCCATACATCCTAGAAATACTTTGCTCAACAGACAGCAGGAAGAAGTTTGTGGAAATTCCCAAATTCCCAAAATTATTTTCATTGTAAAAGGATTGGTTATAACCGATTAATATTCACAGTCAATCTCTTTTTTTAAAAACAAGGAAGGTTATGATATAGAAATGAATACTTTAGATTGGTATCGACTTTTGTTTATTGATACAAATTTAAGGTCAATTTTGTTATATGTATATTTCTACTCTTATTTAAGGTACTATGTTTATTAATAGATAGTCATCTATAATAGTAAAACTGAAGTAATGTTAGGTTTTCTAGAAGTACAGAGATATATTTCAGATGGATAGGTATTTTTAAAACTTTTCAAAAACCTAAAGAATATGGTATTTCAAATATTTTAAGAACTTAGACTATTCTCAACAGTGAGACATGTCTGCTTCTGGCAGCACTAATTACTTTAGAGAGGTTGATGGACATTGAAGAAACTTGTTATGAAATTTGTCTTCAATGTGGCAGGGCTAGCCATTATGGTAAGAAATTGTTCTTGCCTGGACTTCTTGATAGTATGCTGTATATGCTGGACATGAAGGAACCAAAGAAAAATGACTGCTGAATTTGCCTAAAGAAGGTGAGACAGTTCTTCAGGGTTCCTGATTCATGAAAGAGTCTGCTAGACAGTCTGTAGAACACAGAGGAAAGGAACTGAGAAGCTGCCAATATTGGTGAAACAGTCTTGCAAATTTCCTGCTTCATGGAAAAATCTGCTGGAAACTATGGGCCTGTAGGCTGAATAGATGCCCCAGTGTTACAGAACAACTTTGGGTGACTTTCTCTGTCAATTCTAGAGTTTTGGAAATTGCTTGCAATGCACGTCCTATTTACTTAGGTAATATTATATCCTTCTGGAGTCTTTGATGGAATTGAAGACTAATAGTTATAGTTATAGCTTTCCTTAGTTATAATAAAAGATAAATTATATATGAAACTTTAGACTCACAAAGAAATATTATAACTATAATTCTTACTTGATAACTGTTACTATATTACAGTTAATACCTTCCTTTTTATTTAGGCAGAAAAGGGAGATGTTGTGAGATTCCCCTCTGTATGCCATGAATATGTTTTATTACCATTGGTTAATAAAGAAGCTGCTTTTGCCCATGGAAAGGCAGAATGGAGCTAGGTGGGAAAACTAAACTGAATGCAGGGGGAAAGAAGGTGNCTCTGTATGCCATGAATATGTTTTATTACCATTGGTTAATAAAGAAGCTGCTTTTGCCCATGGAAAGGCAGAATGGAGCTAGGTGGGAAAACTAAACTGAATGCAGGGGGAAAGAAGGTGGAGTCGAAGAGACACCATGTAGCTACCAGAGGAGAAAGGTGCAAGAGCTTTACTGGTAAGCCACAGCCTTATGGTAATTCATAGACTAATAGAAATGGGTTGTTTTAAGATATGAGTTAGAGAGCAATACACCTGAGTCAATGGCCATACAGTGTTTTAGTTATAGTTTCTGTGTGATTTTTAGAGTCACGATGGCTGGAAAATGAAGACAACATTAGGCAAAATTTCACTCACACTATGTGGTTAAGAGCACTGCTTGCTCTTCCAAAGGTCCTGAGTTCAATTCCCTGCAACCACATGGTTGCTCACAACCATCTGTAATGAGATCTGGTGCCCTGTTGAGGAAGAAAACTGGTTAGTCATCCTCATCAACTTAGATTATGAAACCCAATATGGACAAGTTAAACAGAATCACCATATATGGGCTGACATGCATGCTTCATAATTGCCAGGGCATAAATTTTATTCATTCATTCATTCATTCATTCATTCATTCATTCATTCATTCATGTTAATGTAAATCTCAAAATATAAATAAGTATGAAATAGATTACCAGTTAAATTTGCTTTCTCTTTAAAGAAGCTAAACTCTTTTAAAAGATATTTAAATTGTGAAGGTTAACACAATGTACTGGATCTAGCAGCCTTGCCCAGTAACAGGATTCTGAATAGTGGCCCCACTGCCAAGAGATGCAGCTCGCTATTTCTGCCTGGTTGTCTTAAAGCATGTGTTTTAGAATTAATGTTGTTATTTTCTCTAGATTATGGCAGCTAATATTTACTGTGCATTCAAAAATCCAAAGGAAAGGAGGAAGACTTATTTCCTTCATTATGGTGAAGCTGTTGTCTTTGCAGGAGGCTATCAATGGTCTCACATGGAATTATTAACTTCTAGAAAAAGCTCAAGCATAGTTTAATCATCAAAAGTATATCATATTTAAGTCTAAGAGCATGAATAAATGCTTATAAAAGATTAGAATGTTGCAGAATAGAAACCCCAACAGAAGGAGATGGGAAATATAGCAGAGCAGAAAGCAGCCTCCATCCCAGCACTGACAGTGGATTCACACCAGATGATTTTCTGAGTGCATTTTCTCCATAAAGAGGTCAACAGCTCTTCTACTGCTTTAAACTATTGTGTGGGTTTTACCCTGACAAGGGTGTGCAAGCCACATGCTTCTCCAGCAACTGAAGATGCAAACGTATATTAAAGGTAAAGAAAATGAAAAAAATCTTCTTGTGATCATGAAAAAGTAGAAAATGGGCTAAGTGCATGAAAGGCAGATGATTAACAAATGAAAAAGTGATTTAGATGCTTCACAGTATTCTATATTTTTAAATTTTTAGATGGGGATAAAACTTGAGTGGGGAAGGGAGGAGGAACAAGGAAAGAGGAAAGAGGATAAATATAGAAAAGAAGAGAGCAGGAGAATGACAGCCTCAAGAACTTCAGTAGATTGAAACAACTCTGGTGGGAAATTGCAATAACAGAAACACAATGATCCTCCACGTAGTTTAGGACTTTGGTTATTAGCTTTCTCCCTTATATCAAGGAAATTCTGATTGTGACTTAAACATGTCTATCACCAAGAAATCTCATAGCATGCTAAAGCCTCTATTTCATGCTACCTTCTTTGAAGCACACATATATGTTGGGGTTTGGTCTTTTTACTTGATCATCACAGTTGTCAGTATTAGGTCACCCAAAACCTTAAGTCCCTTAGCTGAAAAGCTGGTTAGAGAACAACTCAAGTAGACCCTGGGTGCTTCTGGCCCATCTAATTCTTTGTGGAAGCTCAAATGCAGCAATAGCACTTACCTTAGTTACTGTAAACCAAGTAGAGTTTGGATTAAGTCTTCCTATGTTTTTCTTGTAATTTACATATGATGGATGATGACATTCATATTGCCCAAATTTGTATTTCCTTTGCTTGTGTTGAGTTGAAATAATGTAAGGAAAATTTTAGAGGACATTACACGTTTATGAAAAATGAACAATGACCAACTCTTTCTCCCCCATGTTTCATTACTTCAGTCCATTTTGTTTTCCTTAACTCTCAAGACATACATATTGCTCTCCTTTCTCTAGTATTTCAAGTAGTCTTTCTAAATGACTTCTCTTTCCAAAATACTCAATACATTCTTCAATGATAATATAACTATACAAATGATAAAATTGATAAGCTTCATATATTTTGGGTTAGGTTTTTTTTTTGCAGCAGTTTTAGTTTACCAGTACATTGAATAAATACATGTATTGTCCCCACACATTATGCCTCTCCCATTATTTGTAGCCTCATTAGAGTTATCCATTTGGTATCCTATTACATTTATCTTGTCTTAAATGCTCTGATGAAAAAAAAACTGAAGGGAAAGGGGCTTATCTTACTTAAAACTCCATGTGAAAAATACATCACTAATGGGAAGTCAAATCAGAAAACACAAGCAACTAATTGCATTACATTAATAGTCAAGATCAGGGAAAGATTGGATGCTTGGATCCTGTTCTTTACTCTGAGCTGATTGTCTCCCAACCTATACTGTTTAGTGGCCCCCGCCGAAGGACCCTGTTGTTCTTATTTATCTGGATCTTCCTGATGATTATGAATCAAGACAATCCCCATAAACATGCACACAATCTGACCTGATATATCTAGCTACTCAATGAAGCTCTTTTTCTTGGTGAGTGTAGGTTGTATTAAGGTGACAGTTAAAATTATGCAATATAGTTGCATAGCCTACATCACTAAGCCTATATCAGTACATCACTCAAATGTTATAGTTTGCATTAGTGTGGACTTAGAGTGTTGGAAAATGTATGATGACAGGTGCTCATCAATGTGCTTACAGAAGAGTTTAGCTAACAGATCTTAACTTCTCCTATTTAGCCTTCTGCTTAACATGATACCTGGCAATTTTTTATGACCTCCATAATTTTTATTTCTCCAGAACATACAAAAATGTTGTCACAAAGCCCTGATGTTTTTTTATTTATTTATAAGCTTTTAGTATCCTTCCTTGATTATTCATAGGTTAATATTTTAATTATATTTAAGTTAAATGAAATTGTTTCTGAAAGCATCACACATTATTTATCCATTTAAATAAGAATGGTCTAATTTTTTCTAGGAGTTTTTTCAATTACTAACAGAACTTTATAAGTATAAAAACAGTTTTTGTGTAATTTAAGGTTTCAAATTTTGTAGATTAAACTTAAAAAAGTATTTTTTTTGGATGGATGGTAGGCACTTATTTAAACTACCTTCAAAATTGTCTATGTTGTTGTTTTCCTTTAACTAGTGAATGGAAGTTTCTGATGCTGCATATCTTCACAAATAGCTGCTTTTGTAAATGTAGATTTTGGCCATTTTCATCTGTATATACTAATATCTATTTTTAAACACCTAGTTTTCTGATGACATATAATGTTGATCATGTTTTTTATTCTATACATTGTCCAATGTTAGGAAATAGGAATATCAATGATGTATATAAGCCAATTATGTTTAACAAAAGTTCAGATAAAATTTAGTACCACTTTGAAAAAGAATGAAGTGCTTAAAAAGAAGAAAGTAATATTTAGTTGTAACCTCAGTTGAAAATCTCCACAGATAATGGAGAATTAATGTGCTGAGAAAATTCCAACATATTTTCTTCTGATACTTATGGAGTATATATGCTTACAGGGTCTAATACTATGGAGCAATCTTTGTATACCATAAATATGTACTGTTTTTATTGTCAGTAAAAAGCTGATCGGTTGATAGTTGAGTACGAAGAGATTGAGCAGCCTCTCTCCTCCAGATTTCTATTTCTTATACTTTCTACCAATCAGCCTCTCCTATCCTTTCACCTGCCTCTCTATTCCGGTAAGTCGAGAAATAATCTGGTAGTCCACAAAATCTGTCCGAAAGTAACACGGCTTCATAGAGTTAAACAAATGCAACATAAACAAAATCAATACATCTTTACATCATTAAACAAATGTTACAGAACATAACCTTTAGATAATACTACAAAAACTTATTCCTGAGGCTATCAGTCATACCTGATTAAGGGTTATTCGAATAATCTTATTTTATGTTAATTATCTCTAAAAAGACATAAATAAAAACATTTCTGAAGTTTGGGGACTCAATAATTATTTGTGAGAAGACATACTTAAACCCAAAATTTGAGTATCTTTTTAAAATAATTTAGTTTTTAACGTGAATTTTTTCTTTCATTGTTTTATGATGCATGTTTGTATGTATATATGTGTGTGATATTTGTACATGTATGTGTGCATAATGGACATCCTCAGATATTGGCTTTAATCTTCCACTATATTTGAGGCATGGTTTTGTTGTTGTTTCGTACTGCAGATATGAGACTCTCTGGCCCATGATCCAACATGGATTCTTCTGTTTCTGTCTCCCATGGCACTATAGGATTTTCTTAGGACTAAAGATGTGTGTTACCATACCACACCTTGCTTTACATGGGTTTTAAGGATTTGAACTTAGGTCCTTGTTCTTGCATAACAAATGTTTTACCCACTAAGTTATCTCTTCATCTCCCTAAATTTGTTGTTTTGACAAAGGGTCTTATGTAGCTCATGTTGATATCTAATGGCCCGTGAAACTGGGATTACTTTAAACAACTCTGATCGAGTCTCTCTCTCTCTCTCTCTCTCTCTCTCTCTCTCTAGAGGAGAGAGAGAGAGAACATTTATCCATCTCTGCATTCCAGTTCTAGTCCTTCATTTTTGGCTGGTATTATGTTCTATAAATTTCTCTTAATTGTACTTACCATTTTTCTCAGTACAGAATTGATCTGTATAAGTTGCTAACAAGCAAAGAAATAGACAGAAAAAATCATGTACTAAAGTAATATTAAACAATTTATGACATGAACCCATTGAATAAACATTTGTAGAACTCTTATATAATAAAAGGCATAATAGATCTCATTTGAGTATAATTAACTTTGAAACATAATTTAAAAAAATCATTTTAGTTAGAAAATTATGCATTTTAATAACTATTTTTCCTTTCAGCATGGTTTATTGCTTTATAAGTACCCCTTAAATTTATTTAAAATGCTGTGAAATACATTTGAAAATTCTTTAAAGCTCTGTATTTTCATTGAAATATTATTTTGATTTTGGTACTAATGATATTTAACTGTTATATCTCTCCAAATGTATGCAAAGAACCCATCTATTGGTGTCTCCAACTGAGCAGAAAATATGCTAAGATAGTCATTAGTTTTTCTCATTTAAAGCCATTAAGGAAAGGAAGATAATACTTAAGATGTTACCAATTTGCAAAATAATCTCATTTATATGCATTTTTACTCTATTTCTCAACTATTGCTAGGTTGGTAAGCAAGCATTAAAATCAGTTTTAACCCTTGTCTCAAAATTTACTGAAACCATTTAAACTCAAAAGACACTAGTGGGTTCAACTATTCTGTAGGTCTAAAGAGGAAATATTAGCAGCTCTTTATAAAATAATGCAGAAAGGCACATGTGTGTACACATGCAGCATCATATTTTCCTGTATATGATTCCAAAATTTACCATTCAAAGATTTTTAGTTCAGAAACCTTTCCATGGTGCTATTTGCTCTCTTTTTATTTGCTTTAGACGCACTTCAGTGATTTAGTAGTTAATATTATATGTCTTCCTTCTCAAAATATGTTTGTAACTGCTTAACATTTTACATATTAATGATTTTTTATTCTTGAAAATTTTTTATTTATCTATTTATTAAAAATTTCTACCTGTTCCCCTCCTTCCATTTCCCTCCCATTCCCCCCACTCCCTCTCCCCCTACCTCTCTAGTCCTAAGAGAAGTCAGGGTGCCCTGCCCTGTGGGAAGTCCAAGGCCCTCTCCCCTCCATCCAGGTCTTGGAAAGTGTGTATCCAAACAGACTAGGCTCCCCAAAAGCCAGTACATGCAGTAGAATCA
>LOEQ01006141.1:14274-27936 GCA_001685075.1 Bramus lutescens
CTCCCTTAATTAAGATATCTACTTCCCTGCTCGCATATCCACCCTTCCTCCATCTCAACCATTCCATTTCCCCAAGCTCTCCCCAATCCTCCCCTTCTCCCTTCTCTCTCCCCATCTCCCCTTCCCTAACCCCACCCCCACCCCCGTGCTCCCAACTTTTGACCGGCGTCCTTGTGTACTTCCAATATCCTGGAAGATAAATATACGTTTTTCTTTGGGTTCATCTTCTTATTTAGCTACTCTAGGATCACGAATTATAGGCTCACTATCCTTTGTTTATGGCTAGAATCCACTTGGATTCTTCACTCATGGAGAGCAAGTATATGTAAGCTATACAAAAGGTTAAAAAAACAACAACATTCTATAGGTTTGTTGATTTGCAGAAGCATGGATTCTGAGAAGTAAAGTAACTCCCGTGACTAATTACCTTACACTCCTGTTTGAAGTCTATTCCCACAGTCTCTAGAGTCAACAAGTTCAAAACTCTTGTAAATTGATGTTGCATTTCTCATTATACCCTTAAAATATTGTATTCAGTGACCTCAAATGAAATTGTTTATGTTCTCTGTTATTTGTTTTTTCAGGAAAACAATATTTGGTATTGAAACTAGATTATTTTTCTTGTTGAAACTAGATTATAGTCTTTGTATAGATGAATGCACTTGACATCCATTTTGCTACTTATGATCCTGGTTCAATTTAGACTATTTGTAGAATTCTCTCTGCTTTCCAGATGAAGATGAATTATTATGATGCCTATGTGATGTCCTGATGAGTCACAGACAGCTTCATTTTGCATTTTCATTTACCAGATAATTCTGTTCCTTTCCAAAATATGCACAAACTCAACACAGAAGCACAAAGAACACCACTCTGACATTGGCAACTCTGTCACTTCTGTTGTTTATAGAAATAGTTTAAAATCTGCTTGATTGGAAAATAAGATGTCTTCTTTACCACTTTATTTTATTGAAAATATTTTTTCATGAATATAATCTGATTACATTGTCCCTTCACTTAACTCCTTCAAAAGTTCCTCCCCACATTCCCTCCCATCCAAATCTACTCCTTATCCTTCTCTCTTCCTCTTATTAGAAAACAATTTGGCATCAAAAAATAATATTAAATAAAAAGAGAAATGATGAAACAAACAAACAACAAACAGAGCCTAATAAAAATCATAGGAAACATAACCTATTGCAGAGACATACATGTTCTTACATATAGAAATACAGAAATTCTATAAAAACACAGAACCAGAAGCCTTAATACATAACATGAAGGGACTGTAAGGTTAAAAAGCAAACAAATAAAAAATCCTGAGTATGAAACAATGAACCTTCAAAAATATCATTGAGCTTGTCTTTTGTTTGTCACCTACTCTGGGTATGGTGTCTAACCCTAACAGTGGTTTATTTGCCCATCAAGACACCATTGGAGAAAATTTGCTTTGTGAGTAGTTTTCCATTGGAATGCTTCTGGGTTAGGAATGTAAGCTTGTATCCACCTTCCCCTGTCAGTTCTGGCACCTTGTGGTAGCTTGAATGTAACTGGCTCACATAGGCCCATAGGAAGTGACACTATGAGGAAATGTGGCCTTGTTGGAAGTAGTGTGTCACTGTGAACATGGGATTTGATGCCTCATTTATGCTCAAGTCACAGGCAGTGTGACAGTTCACTTCTTGTCTGAGATCAAGATGTAAATCACTTAGCTTCTTCTCTAGCAACATTTCTGCCTGTGTACCATCATTTTCAGTGGCTAGCCTCAACAACAATATCGCTTGCCAGGGTAGGGGCATGGGGATTAGGAATATAAGCAAAATTATGAAGATGAGAAAATAGTAAAACAGGAAAACATAAAATAGTCCCGGGAGGGAGTTTCAATAAATCCTGAAATCCCTGTGTTTAATTCTCCATACACTTTTATACCCCAATACCACAAGGGAAAGAAGACAAAAGACAGCTTTATCAAGATATAAAGGACAACTAGAAAAGTTACTTGTTTCAATACTTTGAGATCCCAAGTCATTAGCATTCTGTTGTTTGTTGTTTAGACAGTGCACCCACTCTAGACCAAGAATCCTGAAGGCAACCACTCTCAAGGTCAAAAACCTCCTGTTTCAAAAGAAGTAGCAGAATTATGCTTGAATTTCCTGACCACTGGTTATGGTGGGAGTAGATCTAGCTGTAGGGACCATATTAATGTCTAAAAAGCCAAGTAACCACATCCTGATTCTGGATGTTTAACCTGATTGTTGTCAACAATTGAGCAAATTAAAATTCTCTAACCTTCAGACAAGGTGAAAATAGGTTCACATTTTCGGGCCTCCACACAGCATGTAGATATGGACTAAACTTCTGAAACCATAAGCAACCCCAATTAAATGTTTTCCTTTATAAGAGTTGTTGTGGTCAAGGTATCTCTTCACAGCTATAGAAATCCTAAGACAGACCTCATTTGGCCCAGATCTGTTCAGTCCCTATATATGCTGCCACTGTCTCTGTGAATTCATTCATCTGTGCTTCAGTCCTTATGTGTTTAGAAGGCCCTGTTTTCTGTGTGTCCTTCGTACAGTTTGGCTCTTATACTCTTTCTGACTCCTCGTTTTAAGGATTCCCTAAGTCCTGGAGTTAGGGATTTGATTGCTGACATACCATTCAGGACTAAATGTTCTGATGGCTTTCAGCTGTATATTATCTGGATGTGAACATGTCCATGGTTATTTCCACTTACTAAATGAGGAAGCTTCTCTGGTGATGCCTGAGAATAACACTAATATATGGATATAGCAGAATGTCATTAGGAGCCAATTCATTCATTAGTATTTGGTTTTCCCTATGGTCTTGGCCTATCTAGTCTCAGGTTTTGACAGGTTGACAGAGGTTTCTGTCCCACCAGGTCCCACAATCATTCAGTTCCAGCGAAATATACAGAGGTCTATATTAATTATATACTGATTGGCCTATTAGCTCAGGCTTCTTATTAACTATTATAACTTATATTAGCTCATAGTTCTTGTCTGTGTTAGTCATTTGGCTTGGTACCTTTATTGGCTAGGCAGTCATATATTGATTGCTCTGTGTCTGGGTTCCTCTGGGTCTGGGTGATGACTGCAGACTGAACTTTCCTCTTCCCAAATTTTCTGGTTCTCATTGACCTACCTCTACTTTCTGCCTGGTCATCCCACTTATACTTCCCGCCTCGCTACTGGCCAATCAGCATTCTATTAAAATAATACAAGTGACAGGATAAAAGACCATTGTCTCACAGCAATTAACTGCCTGGTGATCTGTGTTATCTGTTGGGCCAGGCCACATGAAGGTCCTACAACCAAGACCAGAGATTGCTAGTAATCTAAATGATTGTGATAGCCAGAGACTCTCCCAGGCTTCCACAACCAGGTACAGAGGACCAGAGGTGGCTAATAGCTTAAATGACCCCTGTGCTATCTGTATGACTGAGACCAGGCTATACTCTTAGGTCCTTAACTTAGTGCATGTAGCCTTTATCTAGAACCCATCTTCTTAGAAGAAATGACATATACTTTGGGTTGACTTGTGCAACAAGGATTGTATTACACCAGGAAACGTTTTTCAAACTACATAGGGCTTACACACATTGGGAATAACCTGCCTATTATAAACTCCCTGAATTTTGATCCAGGTTGATGAAGTCAATCTTCACTGGGTTTTCATTCTTATCTCTGTGGGGATTGCTTCCCTGTATGGTATCTGCAGGGAACCCCTCAGCTCTAGGCAGGCACAAGCTCAACTTCTTCTTGTTCAATAAGTTGTGTGAGTGTTGTTGTCAACAATAATACCTTACCATAAGCTTTTGGAGAGCAGGGAATAGGCTTGGCAATAGCCTGGGTTATTTGGAGGGGGAGCTTCCCATAAGACCCTTTTGGCCAAAAACTCAATTAAATGTATCCCATACTATAATAATTTTCTCATCTATTTCAGTATTGTGATTGTGAAATTATCACAAAAGCCAAACTGGAAGACATATAAAGACATAAGGAAGTTTATAAATTTTGACAGCAAAGGAAAGTGAGAAATGCAGAAAAAAACCTTTTATCTTATAACTGTCTTATCCTGAGTAAACCACATAAACTAATTCTTTGGTTTGGGTTCCAAATATTCATTTTAGAATGGAGAAAGTAGGTGCCACAGAGACAGCAAAAAGAGATGTAGAAGGTAAGGTTAGATACTTTCTACATCTTGATAATAAAAAGCACCTGCATTTTTCTTTTCATTGATATCAATCATATCTAATATGTTCTTCCAGAGAAATCTATCTTTCCTATAAATGTAAGCCTGCATGGCTCAGTATTTTCACAGTTCAGAGAATAGCTGGCGTTGTATCCCAGGGACTTTTATGAGTGCATTTCAAATAAATTACTGTATGTTGCTTACTCTAAACTGTGTGCTCTATTTCACAGATAAGGATGAGGAGCTTTCTAGAAACCACATATTTTGCCCCAAGTTTCTTTATTGGAACCAGATGGAGACCAGATTCAGCAAAAATGCCACTTATTAGGGCAGGGACATGCGTTTAGAAGAGTTAGAAAAGGGCACGAAGAGGTGTGTGAAAATAATAAAACAGAAAACATAGGAGAGTACCTGGAGGGAGTTCCAGTGAGTATTGAAATTACCTGAGGTTAATTTCCAATTGCTTAAAATACCCTCAAGTATAAAAGGTAAGAGTAAGATTAAAAAATAAACTGCATTAATATGATAAAAGGAAACGAACATACCAATTGAAGGTTGTGGGCTATATTCTTAGGTAAACATTTTGTTGCTAGAACAAGACAAATAACATTCACTTCCTAGACCAAAACATTCTATAGGCAAACCACTTGCTGGGTGGAATCCATTGTTATCTCCTTAAGGGAGCAGGGATTTAGTTGAATCCTTAGACTGTTGCTTGAGGTAGAAACAGATGTACTTTTTTATTCCTGAAACACAAGGTCTGGATATTAACCACATCTGTTGACAATCACCTTAAGAGAGCAGAACTCTCTGATCTAACCCTAGGTGGGACCTTTTTTGAGGTATAAACAGAAAATAACCTTAAAAGAATAGAGGTCAGTTCCAGCTCTCTGACCTTTGGTCAAGGTGGAAATAGGCTCACATTTTTGGGCCCCCACAATTTCTCCCTTTTTATTAATTTTGATAAAACCTGTGCTTCCGCAGTGGGACAGAAGATTACATATGCGTGAGGTGAACATTTTCCTGTATTCCAGACATACCTATCTTTGGTACGTGCATTCCAGCCATGCATGCCCAGGTCTTAGGTGCCTGGGTGTGTGGAGGATCTTACCAATCTCTGAATGCCGACCTCTATAAGCAAAGGGTTAAGCGAGAAAGCACTTCTTGGCACTCTGCACCTTTGAGCCAACTTTTTTTCAAGAGAATTTACCAAAAACAAGATAATCATGTACAAGCAGATAATGCTTTACAATAAACATGCTCCTATGGTTACAGTGCCTCCTAATTAAAGAAGTGCAGGATCAGCAGAGTTAGGAATGCCCTTTTTGACTGGGTCTAGAGAGTTTCTTAACAGTATTCAGCTGTAACAAAATCGAAATTTTATCAAAAAAGTCAAACCAAGAGGTCAGTTCCAACTCTCTGGCCTTTGGTCAAGGTGGAAAAAGGCTCACATTTTTGGTCCTCCACAAGAACTGTGAAAGCTGAGATTTGAATTCAGTGTAACCATAATCCATGTGCTTTTTCCTCATGCTTACACTCCCTTATTTCTTTAATTCTAGGGGTATCTGGATGTTTTGACATCTATTCTCTTTATTTTGTAGTTTTTAATCTATCTTTTCATATGTAGTTTGCATATTATCCCCCAAATTAGAATTCCTGTATCTTGAATATATGGTTGAAAGGAAGATTCACAGTGATAATGGAAGAAGTATCTGTGTTTCTTTTTAATTCAGTATAATAAAGGGAAGCTGGAAACTTCTGAATAAACGAACTTCATAGATTTTCACAATTTAGATCAAAATTTTCTGTTCTGGATGTAACTTCTACCTTTGAGATCATAGTTCTTATTTTTACTATTGTCTTCCCATTGTTGGGTGTTTAGCAGAATCTATGGCATTTCTGCAGCAACTGTCAGTGACATTTTCCTCCTCTCTATGCAGATCTGTGATAAAATGTTTCTATCTATTACCATATATCTCGTGGGACACAGCAAACTATCAGCTAAGAAATACATCCTTTATTAATTTTTAGAGTCATTTGACACACTTTTTAAGACAAAAGAAATGAAGAATTTCTTTAAGTAATACATTTCCATAGCCTTAAATACCTTCCAATTCTATGCTTGGCTTTTTGTTTGTTTGTTTGTTTGTTTGGTTTGTTTTGATACAAAGTCACTATATGTAGCCCTGGATGGCCTGGAACTCACTGTGTACATCAGGCTGGACTTGAACACACAGAAGTCCACCTACCTCTGGATCCTGAGTGCTGGTATTAGAGAGTTGCCTTTTTCATGCTATTAGGTATTCAATTAACAATAACACATGGAACTGAAAACAAGAATGTTCTAGATTCAATTACATTGAATATTTTAATCTTATATTTACAACAAATAGAAATCCTAATTTATCCTTTTATTTAATGCAGTTAAAATTTTTATTTCTATATTGTCTATTTTTGATGTCTCTTTTTAACATTATATAATGTTAAATAATTATATGATGTATAAATATTAACAGAAAGTCCAAGTGGCTCAAGGGAATACAAAAAGGTGTGAAACTTTTCAAAGTGATGAGATTTTTTGTGTCCTAATTATGGATACAAGACAACTAGCACATCTCAAAATTCACCAGCTTATGAATTAATTTTATTAATGTAATTATAATCTAATAGAGCCATTGAGGGTGTAAGTGCTCTCAGTACCAGTTAAACTACTCCTTTCGAGTGGACGCACCAGATCCATATGCACTTTCTTTTGATATTACAAGTCAGGTCCAACTGGGTCAGCCGGTAAAACAGTGAAAGACTGCACTGTCAGGCTTAGCACTTTCAACATCATCTATATAGGAAACTTCATAAAATAGCATGTTTTGAAACAAATCATTAGAGTTTGTTCTCAAAAACAGTAGAGTAGACTTTTTCACTGGAATTTTATTCCATAAAGTTAATAAGTTACCTGTGACATATACAGTGATGGACTAAAATAAACAATAACAGTTTGACATCCCATACCTACTTTATTATTTATAATTTCATAGTGTTCAAGTTGTATCTTTTTGAGCTGATAATATCATCCATATTCAAAAGAGCATTTCTGTATGAGAAAAGAAAATATGTTTAATAACAGTAAATATTTTGTAAGCAGAATAGAAGTACTATGTAAGTGTGTATATAACTTCATAGATAGATACTTTCTCAAATCCTTTGATTATGCTATTTTCCTCTGTAGGTTCTATTGCAGCATCAGAATTCTTAATTTTAGAATCATGTGAATTAGAAAGTATTTGATGAAAAATGTTGGAATGTCAAGATATGACATGTTTTACTCTTGAAAGTCATGAAATTGACCTTTCTTTCATCATAAAACTATATTGGAATTTATGAATTAGATTGAATATACATTAAAAGCAATGATAAATTCTCAACAGTTGGTTTTGAGAGAAAAACAGCTTGGTATAAATAAAAAGTCAGAATATAAACAGAAAATATGGCCACAGCATGGGAATATTGGCTGACATTCTAGTTGCTAATTACTTGTGAGCAATTGCATAGAGATTGAACGTGATGTAATGATAAACCTTATATGAGCAGGTATTTCATTTCATTTTATTTCTGCTTCTTGATTAGGTTATGGTTACTACCATTTATCCATTTCCACATATGGATAAAAGATGCTTGGATAGACATATAGAAGACTAAATTCTTGGTTCTATTATATTTAAAGTTCTGTTTTTATAAACTTTAAAAATAGTCAAGATATGGTATGTGACTTATCTCCTAGTAGTAAGCTAATTAATTCATATATTGATATGTTGTCAAGTCAGTCAAACAAAGGCTTAATTGATAATGGGGTGGATATGACAATTCTGGTGATGTTTTGGATTAGAACAATGCAAAGTACAAATTCCAAAATAGAATAGTTAATAAATGATAATATACTCTCTCAAATTCTAGTCTAAATACAAAACAGGTGGTGTGGGATTTCCTTTCCTATGCTATGAATATGTTTTATTACCATTGGTTAATAAAGAAGCTGCTTTGCATATGGCATGTCAGATATATGCAGGAAGGAAAACTAGACTGAATGCAGGGGGTAAGAAGTTGGATTCAAGCAGATGCCATGTAGTTACCAAAAGAGAAAGATGGTAGAACTTTACCTGTAAGTCACAGCCTCATGGTGATACATGGATTTATAGAATTGGGTTAATTTAAGATATAAGAGCTAGGTAGAAATAGTCCTTATCAGTTGGCTAAACATTCTTGTAATTAATATAGCTTCTGTGTGATTATTCAGGTCTGGACTCCCAGAAAAATATTAGTGCATACAGTCTCAGTCTACAAGTGACATCCACCATCTGGAGTATGGATCTACATAAGACCCAAAAACAGCTTAAGCCAAAAAAGGATGGCCTCTAGACCCACAAAATGGGAGCCAAGTGAAGCTTCTTGGTAGCCACATTATTTTTTCAGATAGGCTGTTTACAGACCACAAGCATAGGAGCTGTTCCTTCAAGAAAAGGCTTCGTTTACAACAACTTTGGAAATCAGTATGGCAGTTTCTCAGAAAATTAGGAATCAACCTACCTCAGGATCCAGCAATACCACTCTTGGGAATGCACCCAAAAGATACTCAATCATACTACAAAAGCATTTGTTCAACTATGTTCATAGCAACATTATTCATAATAGCCAGAACATGGAAAGAATCTAGATGCCCCTCAACTGAAGAATGGATTAAAAAAAAGTGCGGCACATTTACTAATTAGAGTACTACTCAGCAGTAAAAAAAACAATGACATGAATTTTGTATACAAATTGATGGAATTAGAAAACATTATCTTGAGTGAGGTAACCCAGACCCCCCAAAATGAATATGGTGTAGAATCACTCATAAGTGAATACTAGCTATAAACAAAGAACATTGAGACTATAGTTCATGATCCTAGAGAAGCTAAGTAATAAGGTGAACCCAAAGAAAAACATATATAGACCCACCTAGAAGTTGGAAACAGACAAGATTGCCTGACAAAATAAAGAGCATGGGGGTTGAGGGGAGAAGGAGAAGAGGAGAGGAGAATGGGGAGGTTAAGGAGAACTTGAGGGAATGGGATAAGGATGGAGGAAGGACAGATATGAGAGCAAGGAAAGAGATATCTTGATTGAGGGAGCCATTATGGGTTAGCAAGAAATCTGGCCCTAGAAAAATTTCAGGAATCCACAAGAATGGCCCAAGCTAAGACACTAAGCAATAGAGGAGAGGGTGTCCAAACTGGTTTTACCCTGTAGTCAGACTGATGATGATCTTAAATAAAACCAAAGAAACTTCATCCAACAACAGATGAAAGCAGAGGCAGATACCCAACATCAGAGCACTGGACTGAGCTCCCAAGGTCCAGTTGAAGAGTAGAAGGAATGAGAATATGAGCAAAGAGGTCAAGACCATGAAACAGTTTACCTGAGCTAATGGGAGCTCACCAACTCCAGCTTGACTGGAAAGGAACAGCATAGGACAAAATATTCCCTCTGAATGTAGTTGACAGTTGTATGGCTGGGGCAGACTGAGGGACCACTTGCAGTTGCACTGGGATTTATCTCTACTTCATATACTGGCCTTTTAGAATTGAATTCTCTTTGGATGTATACCTTGCTCAGCCTAGATGTACTATTGAGGGTCTTGGACCTTCCACAAAGCAAAGTGCCTCACCCTCTCTTAGGATTAGAGGGCATGGGGTGGGAGGGAGTGGGGAGGGAATGGGAGGAGGGGAGGGAATAGGAATTTGGACTGGTATTGTTTTAAAAAAATTAATAAATAAAAAAAATGAAAAAAGAAAGGGCTTTCTGGTTCATACTAGTAGCATGGACCCCTCTGGCTCTTTTGGGAGGTTTGTGATTAGAGTGCTACAAGTTGCTTAATGGTGACAGAGAGGCCTTTATGTCTTCGGAGCTATGGCAGTGGGCCTGGCATGTAGAGGTGTTGAATATACCTCCACCATATTGGATGAGGTAGAGCTCACAGGAAAAGCCACAGCATTATTGCTAGCTATGCCCACTTAACATTTTAAAAGAGCATTCCTAGTCATAAAATGATTATAGATAAGCAATAAAGGCATGTTCATACAAAAAAATAGACCTCTGAACAAGTCACAGAGTGTTTAAAAATGTATTTAGGCTTAAGAAAAAAGAGAAAATAAGTATAGGAAATTATAGAAAGAACTAGCTTTAAAAATAAAACAAAGTTTTTAAAGAGGCATTAAAGTAATATAGAAAAGTATAGACAGCCATAGATTAAAGCAGAAAATATAATAAAATAAATATTAAAAAGTAATAGTTAAAAATGAGTCACAAAGAAATGGAAAATACAGAGAGCCTTGATCTTTGAATATCTTGACTGCAGAGAGCCATGTGTTGTGTACGAGGTCCTTCTATCTATGTGTTGCTTTCATTGGTTAATAAAGGAACTGCTTTGGACCTATAGTAGAGCTGTGGGGGAACAGAGCTATGCAGAGAAAACTAAATGGAATTCTGGGAGGAAGAAGACAGAGTCAGAGAGAGAAGTCATGGAGCTGCCACCAGAGATGAATGCCAGAACTTTAGTCAGTAAGCTACTGCCACATGGCGATGCACAGATTTATGGAGATGGGTTAAATTAAGATGTAAGAGCTAGCCAATAAGAAGCTAGAGCTTTTATTTCGGTTCTGGGCAGGTGGTACAAACAAGCGGCTCCTTGTAGCACATGTGATTATTGGGGCTGCTAAGCTAAACCAACATATATATTAAAAAAAATCTGGACTTTAAAATATAAGTCTAAGGAAATGTTACTTTTGAAAAGAAGTTATGCTTTGGTTCCATGATGTGGGAGGGTCTCTGTCTATGTGTGACTTTTATTGGTTAATTAAGAAACTGCCTTGGCCTTTTGATAGGACAGCAGCTTATATAGGTGGAGTAGACTGAGAAGAATGCTGAGAGAAAGAAAGCAGAGTCAGACAGATGCAGCTTCTCCTACCCAAGACGGACGGTGGTTAGAATCTTCCAGTAAGCCACCACTTCGTGGTGGTACACAGATTATTAGAAATGGGTTAACCAAGATGTGAGAATTAGCCAAGAAGTGGCTAGAGCTAATGGGCCAGGAAGTGTTTAAATGAATACAATTTGTGGTTGTTATTTCAGGGTATAAACTATCCATGCAGGAGATGGGTGGAATGAAAAACAGGCCTGCTTACCTCATAACTACAGAAAAGCAGGCCTGCTCCCCTTTCACTATAGTTCCACAGAGGATGGGAACTATGGATTTCTTCCAAACTACTGTGGTTTGGTGGAACAAGATCCCCTGAAAGGTCTCCATGAACCCTAAAAATACTTCACCCAGCAAGCAACAGAAAGCAGTTTGGAGAAAAATATGCCCAAATTTCCAAAAGAATTGTTTATAAATATTTATTTTCATTTTAAAATGGTTGTTTATAAATGATCAATGGTCACAGTCAGTTTCTAAAACAAAATTGAGGGGAATATGATATAGAAATAAATACTTTGCATTAGTATGGATCTTGCTCTATTGATACAAATATAAGATAAATTTTGTTAAATGTATATATGTATTTCTTTCATTGTTTAAGGTCTTGTGTTTGTGCAATTCATTTAAAAATGTAATATATACTTACAAAATACAGAATAATGATAGTCATCTGTAATAATCAACCTTGTAGTCATGTTAGTTAGGTTTTCTAGATATACAGAGATATATTTCAGTTTGATACTCTTCAACCCTTCAAAGACCTACAGAATATGGCATTTAAAATGTTTTAAGAACTTAGACATTACTCAGCAGTGAGTCATTTCTGCTTCTGGTAGCACCAATTGCTTTGGAGAGGTTGATTGGCATTGAAGAAACTCATTATGGGATTTGCCTTCAGTGTGACAAGACTAGTCTTTTGGACAACAAACTGCTCTTGCTTGAACTGCCTTATGGTATGATGTATAAAATGGACAAGGAGGACTCACAGAAAAATGAATGCTGAACTTCCCAAGAGAAGGTGAGATAGTGCTTCAACGTTACTGCTTCATGAAAGAATGTGCCAGACATTCTGCAGAACACAGAAGAAAATAACTGACAAATGACCAATATAGGTGAAGCAGTGTTTCAAATTTCCTGTTTCATGGAAAAGTCTGCCAGATACCATGGGCCTATAGGGTGAATATGGACACTCCAATTTACAGAAGAACTTTGCTTGACTGTCCAGGCAGCAATATAGCTCTGTCAAATCTAGAGCTCTGGAAGTTGCTTACAATATACTTCTTATTTACATAGGTTATATTATATATTTCTGAGGTCTTTGATGAAGTTCAAGGCTAAATAGAGTTTTTCTTAGTTATGATAAAAGATAAATTAGATATGAATAGACTCACAAAGAAATACTGTAACTGATACATGTTTTGCTATGTTAAGGTTAAAAACTTTCTTTTTATTTAGACAGGAAAGGGAAGATAACTGGGATTCCCCACTGTACACTCTGAATATATTTTATTACCACTGGTTAATAAAGAAGATGCTTTAGGCTATGGCAGGGTAGAATATAGGTAGGCTGGAAAACTAAACTGAATGCAGTGAGAAAAAAAGGCAGATTCTGACATATGCAGCTACTGAGGGAGAAAGATACCAGGACCTTATTGGTAAGATATATTCTCATAACAATAAATAGATTCATAGATAATTTAAGATATAAGAGCTTGCTAGAAATACACCTAAAAGTTAGTCAAACAGTCTTGTAATTAATTTAGTTTCTGTGGGATTATTTGGGTCTGGGAAGCTAGGAAATGTAAGTAGAGTCTCAGTCTATAAACAGGTAATTGAAAATATAAGAGTTTGTGGAGACAATAAGGATTATAAGAGTTTAATTTATTTAGTGATAAGGAAAAACTAAGTTATAAAACATACATACTGAAAAATTTTTTCTTCAAGATTAACATAAATTGTCTAATGCAAAGATAGTTTGATATTAATGAAAGGAAAGACATATCGGTAGATGGCATGCCAGAGTGCAGAGCAGCCACTAACATAAGATTAAAATTTACATATTTATTAAATAAATTAAATGAAGAATAACACTTGCTTTTTTCAATAAATCATGGGTAACAAATTAGATAATCATATGTAAAATAAATTTCAGATCTTTTACTTAGAGAATTCCTTTTTTATTTATTAATTTTATTTATTGATTAAAAATTACTTCCTCCTCCCATCCTTCCATTTCCCTTCCACTCCCCCCTCCCTCTCCCCCTCCCTCTCCAAACATAAGAGCAGTTAGGGTTTCCTGCCCTGTGGAAAGTCCAAGGTCCACCCCACTCCATCCGTGTCTAAGAAGGTGAGCATCCAAACAGACTAGGCTCCCACAAGGCCAGTCAATGCAGCAGAATTAAAACTCAGTGCCATTGTCCTTGGCTTCTCAGTCAGCCCTC
>LOEQ01006141.1:48811-60032 GCA_001685075.1 Bramus lutescens
CTATCTATCTATCTATCTATCTATCTATCTATCTATCTATCTACCTGCCTATCATCTTTCTATTATGAATCTATGATTATATAAAATCTATCCAACATCTGTTTATATATCTATCATTTGTGAGATTTTCTCTTTTTATCATTAATTTGTGAATAATCTGTTCAGCAATAAACCTTTAATCTCCATCTACCATTTCTCTATTAACCAATCTAGAATAAATTTGCATCCATATCTGATTATCTATCTTTGTATCATGTATGTTTCATCTACATAAGAATATTCATAATCACATAAAATACATCAGTTTCATTAAGTGAATGTTGGAAGACAATTTGCAGACAGAAGAGGGAGAATATTAACGGACTAGGCAGACATGAACTAGTATCCCCATGCCATGAGTACTTAGGACTTTCAAAATATACATTATTCTTCTTTTCACAAATGTTAGTCATTTTTTCTCAAAAGTTGTGATCAATATAGCTATATGAAAAAGAATACAGAGAGTTTTAGAAATTCTGTAGAGTAAAAGTGTGCATTGAAGTTTTGACAAAGTTTGTCCTGTAAAGTGGTTCTGAAGCACTGTGGGCAATGTACCTTGCAAACACCGGGAATACAGTGCATGCTTCTTATTTGGTGAATGTTCACACTTTCTTAAATTTCCAAAAAATAGCTGAATTTTGTGAAAAGATGATACAAAATACCCAGTATTTAACGTGACTTTTCTCTTGTTAGCTGGGTTTTAAATGTTAATTGAGAAATACTCAGAATGGTTCAGACAGAAGGAAAATTATAGTCTTCTGAGCAGCCAGTGGAAAAAGTAAGGAGGAAATGAAGACTCCTACATAATGACATTGCTTAAAAAGGCACTCAGAACTTCAGAGTGCTTTTTTTTTAAATTGTCATACTTAAAGTCAGCTTCATGACATTAACAAGAAAATATTTAAAGGATTTCTTCACATTCAATATCACTGATAGATATACTGGCATTCAAATGCATGTTCACATCAAAATTGATATTTTAATCACTAGCTTCAGATGTTCTTTTAATGAAATAACTGATTTAAATTTTCTATTAAGAAGTTCATGTCAATGAGGATCAAAGACAGTTTTCCAATAGACAGATGCCCTTCCTCTTTGGCATCTACTCTACATATTTTTTCAAATATTGTTAAAACATTTTAAGTTGATTACATATTTCCAATTTTCTTTCTCAATACCCCAAACTCTTGAGTTTATTATCATAATCCTTTTATCTTTTGTGTACAGGCCAATTGACTATAAAATCAAATGTCTTGAATAATCAAAACTATATCTCCTAAAATTTCCCATTTTATAATCTTAAACAACTCCAATGTCTGTCAGCCCTCTAGATTAAACCGTGCACACACTGCACCTAGTTCTTTGAGATGAAATGCCTAAGGCAACTTTTGCTTATAAATCAGTTCAATTAGCAATTGTGAACCATCCTTTCTTAGTGGAAATTCATTTACAGGAAAAAAAAGACTAACTATTATTTTAGAAGTAAAAGTTTATTTGGTTAAATTAGAATGTGTACAGAAGTTTTAAAGTGTTTATTATTATTGTTACCATGTTTATTTTTCTGTCTTTGAAACCTTTTTCATCTATGTAGCCCAGGGTGTCCTCAAATTTATGATCCTTCAACTTCTGCCTTCCTAAAGCTGGGACAACAGGCTTGGACCATGCCTGGCACATGATGTTTGTTTAAAGGATTTTAATTGATATTTTCATGTTAGTTTATTAGTTTTTTGCTTGATGACTTTCAGAAGTCTTTTATGCATTGGAAGGTACTGCAGGATTACTGAGATGTCCCAGTTTGTAATATTTGTTACGCAAGCATCAGTCCCCAGCATCTAAAAANAGCTGGGACAACAGGCTTGGACCATGCCTGGCACATGATGTTTGTTTAAAGGATTTTAATTGATATTTTCATGTTAGTTTATTAGTTTTTTGCTTGATGACTTTCAGAAGTCTTTTATGCATTGGAAGGTACTGCAGGATTACTGAGATGTCCCAGTTTGTAATATTTGTTACGCAAGCATCAGTCCCCAGCATCTAAAAAAAGCTGGGCACATAGCACACTTCTTGAATCCTCGCACTTGTAGAATAGAGGCAGATGGATCCCTAGAGTTTCCAGGGCAGCTGGTCTACCTTAATCTACACACCCAGAATCCCAGTGAGTAATCCTGTCTTCAACATGTAAGGGGAAGGGTGTTGTAAAAGGAGCGAGTGGGCTGTTTTTTGTCCAGATCCCGGTTAGCTTACCCCCGAAGTAATTACACGGAAACTATTCATTTAAACACTGCCTGGCCCATTAGTTCTGCCTCTTATTGGCTCTCACATCTTGCTTTAACCCATATTTAGTAACCTGTGTATCACCACGGGGTCGTGGCTTACCGGAAAAGATTCAGTATGTCTGACCTGACAGCTTTATGGCGGCGGCTCTCTCTGACCCCGCTTTCTTCCTCCCAAAATTTAGTTCTGAATTCTCCGCCCATCTAAGGGCTGCCCCATCAAAGGCCAAGACAATTTTCTTTATTCAACCAATAGAAATAACACATAGAAAGAAAGATCCTCCTACACCAGAAGGGTAATTGGGAAACCTTCATAATAGACCTCCTACTTCCATGTGAAACATTCCCATTTATGTGCATATGTATATGAACACACACAGAGATAGATACATAAATAGATACATAGATAGATATATAAATAGATAGGAGAGAGAATAAAATGTTAAAAATATCTCATAGGGTTTGCCTGATGTACATATGTTTAAAAATTGATCATAATACAAGGATAATGAAACTTCCTCACTGTTGGCTAGCTCTCTGAATACTGGAATGTATTATGCAAGCTACTGGTAGAAAAAAATCATTAATAGTTTTATCAGCTGTGAACCCTGCGGCCTGCAATTATGACCAGTGTAGCAAATATGCTCATGAAAAAGTAACATAGGTATTATAGGAGCAACCACTGCTTTCTGATTGGGTTTAAAGTTTTTTTTTTTTCCACAAGAGGGAACACATACTGGGTATTGTAAATATAGCCAAGAACTGCTACCTGGAGAGGTTGCAGGGTGAATCTACTATACTATTAGTGTATTAAATAGCAATATTAGCAAACTGTTCTCTAAATTTGCATCTTTCTGCCTATAGATTAGTTTAAGCTTCATTTGATTTCAGAGAAGTTACTGTATGCAGTAGATGATTACTAACATAGAAATATATCTAATCAAAGTTTAGAGAATGAATCAGTAAGATGCTCAGCCTCAAATGCAACATCTCTATCATACTCTTCCCAAAGCTTAGGAACCACTGAAGAAGATGAGTGAGAAAGATTGTAAGAGCAAGACAGTTGCTTTAATGGACTCATAACATGTGTGTCATGTGGTGTCCTCTACAAGATCTATACAGGACCAAGCCATTCAATAGTCTAGCATAGAGGTGGAAGGGACTCACAAGGTCTTGCCCCTAAATGAGGAACAATTGATAGTGACTGGAAGAGGGAAGTTCAGTTTCTTTAAGGGTATAGCCCTTACTGGTCAACCAGTTTACAGTGGACAGTTACACACCCATGAGTATGAGGGCAGCATGAATTACCATTGATTTGTTACAAAGAATTGAAATAAGGGGAACAGAAAGTTGAGAAGGGAGATGGGAGGTGTTAGGGTGAAGAGGATGGGAAGAATATTATTAAGATGCATTGCTTGGAGATTTTGAAGAATTAAAGTATTAAAAATTTGTTAAATACTAATATGTTTCTGAAATGCTGATATAAAGATATTAAAACATTTTCTGATTTTAAATTAATAAAAATTATTGTTCCTTATTTTCTTGATTTAGAGGCTCTTAAATATCATAATTTTGCTCTGAAGACAGGAGATACATCTTGATGTCTGGTCTTCATAATGAGTTGGCAATATATTGAGGACCATGAGAAAAAGTGGTCAGTAATTCTACCACGTATTTTTAAATGTGTTTTATGCTTACAACAAAGAAAAATTCATTTTAAAATGTCAGAAGTCTTGCTGTTTGGAAACCTTGCATTTATCTGTAGTTTTATTAAAAAAAAAGTCAGGACCAGAGAGAAGTCTCAGTGGTTAAGAGAGCTTTCTGCTCTTTCAGAGGACCCAAGAATTCATGAGGAAGCTAATAGCTGCCAGGAATTCCAGCTGTAGAAAATCTGGCATTATCTCCTGGCTTCCAAAGGGCACAAGAAGCATATTCACACACACACACAAACACACACACACACACACAATAATATATAATTTATATAATATATAAATTAAATAAAAATATATCTCTTAGAGGATATTCTTATTTTGAGAATGTTACAGAAGGAAAAACACATTCATTTTTATGTGTTTTAGTAAGGTTTTTTCCCAATGAAATCATTCATTTTCTCTTCATTGAGTCCAATTACATGTATTTTCAGTAGATACCTTATAGTAAGTCTCTTGAATTTTTCATTTTGAGTAACAGAAAAGTGCATAAAATACACTCAACAGTGAAAGTGGAAAAGACAATGTGAAACTCCGTAGCTTTATTCATGAATGGCTTCTTGAACTGTGTAGAATTTCATTCACTTATATAGTTTTAGAAATATATATATATATGCATATACAAATAGTTATAGTTTAGAAATAAATGATAATAGTTTTAAAAAGACAGCTTATGCTGGAAATAATGCAGGGTAAGAGGAACACTCGTCTGTTGCTAGTGGGAGTGCAAACTTGTATTACTGCTCTGGAAATAAGTATGGCAATTTCCCAGAAAATTAGGAGACAACCAACTTTAATACCTAGCAATACCACTTTTGGGTATATACCCAAAGGATGCTCAATCATACAACAATGACATGTGTTCAACTATGTTCATAGTAACATTATTCATAATAGCCAGAGCCTACAAACAACAGAGATGCCCCTTAACTGAAGAATAGATGAAGAAAATGAGGTACATTTATACAATGGAGTACTATGCAGCAGTAAAAAAAAATGAGATCTTGAAATTTGCATGCAAATGATGGATCTAGGAAAAAAACCATATTGAGTGAGGTAACCCAGACCCAAAAAGAGAAATATGGTAGGTCCTCACTCAAAAGTGGCTTTTAGGAATACAGCAAAGAAAAACTACCATATAGTCCATAAACCCAGAGAACCTAGACAACAAAGAGAACCCTAAGAGACATACATGGGTCTACCTAGAAAGGAGAAAAAAACAAGATCTCTTGAGTAAATTGGGAGCCTGGGAGCCATAGGAGAGGGTAGAAATGAAGAGGGGAGTGGAGAAAAATGTATAGTGCAATAAAAAAGAAAAATTATTTTTTGAGATTTATTACAATTAAATATTAATTTTTAACACCTTTTCTTAGGGTTCCTATTGTTTGAAGAGACACTATAGCTATGCCAGCTCCAATAAAGAAAAACATTTAGTTGAAGTATGGTTCTGTTCATTGTCATCATGGCGGAAGGCATGGTGGCACCCAGGCAGACATGGAGCTAGAGAAGGAGCTGAAAGTCCTACATATTGTAGGTAACAGGAAGTGGAGTGTCTCACTGAGTGTGACTTAAGCAAATATGAAACCTCAAATCCTGCTTGCACAGAGACATACTTCCTCCAACAAAGCCAAACCTCCTAACAGTGCCACTCCCTTTGGGGGCTCTTTTCTTTCTAACCCCACATAGCTCAACTTGTGGTGAAACATTTATGTCTGAAATAAATATAATAAGAATTTAAGAAGTACAAAGGTTAAAATACATTGCTAGCAGATTGTAAACAGAGACTGCTTGTTTGTTCTTGGGCACCCAGACCTGAATAATCACACAAAACTATAGCAATTGCAGTACCACTTGTCATATTAGCTCAGGTTTCTTATTAACTAACACATCTTAAATTAACCCATTTCTATTAATCTGTTTATGGGCACAAGGTTGTGGTTTTCTGGTAAGGATATGGTGTCTCTCTCCCTCTGCAGCATCTCTGCATCTCCCTCTGGCATCTCCTTGACTCTGCCTACTCTTTCTGTATATCTCTGTTAGGATTTCATGCCTGGCTTTGCTCTATGAAGCCATTGGCCAAAGCAACTTTATTCATTAACCAATAAGAATAATTCATATGCAGAAGGACATACCACACCATCTCTCCTTTTCTGTCTAAATAGAAAGGAAGTTTTTAACTTTAATATATTAAAATTACATATACAAAAATTATAAAGCAAGAATTTTAGTTACAATATTTAGTTCATTTACATTTGCCAAGTTAATGAAAATATTCTACCATGTATCCTATCTTTGTGACTATAAAATTTTATATCTAATTTATCTTTTATCATAACTAAGGAAAATTATAAGTATCTGTCTTCAACTCTTCAATGACCCTAGAAGGATATAATATTACCTAAGTAAACAGGAAGGGCATTGTAAGCAACTTCCCAATGTCTAGCAGTCTCTTTCATGAAGCAGGAACCTAAAGGACCACCCTTCCTTTGATAAGTTCAGCAGTCACTTTTCTGTGGTTTCTACATGTCCATTTTATATAGCATACCATAAAGTGGTCCAGGAAAGAACAATTTTTTGCCCAAATGGCTAGCTCAGAATTAAAGGCAAATTCCTATTGTTCAAATAAGTTACGAATGGTCGGAGAGATTTCATTAACTAGCCTTTAAAAGCATACATGTCTCACTGTCAAGAAAAGTATAAGTTATTAAAACAGTTTTAAAGCCATAGTCTCTAAGTCTTTGAAGCGTTTAAGATTATCTATCTAATAAAATATATCTCTGTATATCAAGAAAACCTAATTAACTTGACTACAAGTTTGACTATTATAAATGACAATCTATTAATCTGTAATTTTAAACTATACATTACATTTTAAATGAGATGCACAAATACAATGCCTTAAATAAAAATAGAAATATATATGCACAGTGTAACAAAATGGACTTTAAACATGTAACGATAGACCAAGATCCATACCAATGCAAAGTATTCATCTCTATATCATATTGCCTTTATTTTTTTGAGAAATTGACTGTGGCCATTAATCACTTATAATCAACCACCTTTAAATTAAAGCAAACATTTATAAATAATAATTTTGGGGATTTGGGCATAGTTTTTTTCCAAACTGCTTCCTGCTGTACGTTGAGTGAAGTATTTTTAGGATTCATGGAGATCTTTTGGGGGGTCTTGTTCCATCAAACCACATTTTCCTGGAAGGAAGCCACAGGTTCTCATCATCTGAGGAATTAAAAGCAGAACCACTTTTCCAAAGCAACATTTCCTTATATCTAAATTTTGAAGTCAAGATATTGTGTGTGTGTGTGTGTGTGTGTGTGTGTGTGTGTGTTGGCTTAGCTTAGCAGTCTGTACAGTGAAATGTCTCTCTGTACTTAGCTCACTCACAGTCAAAAATTTCAAAGAAAGCACAGTAATATACATAATCCAGATTCTCTCTGTGGCTTATTTTTCATTATCCCTTTAATCTATGACTGCCTGTACTATGTCTCTTCAAAGCCTTTTTTATTTTTAAAACTATTTACTTCTTTTTCCTCTCTCACAAGCCTAAGTACATATTTTAAAACACATTGTGACCCATTCAGAGGTTTATTTTTGTCTGAATTTGTCTTATTGTGTATCTGAAATCCTTTTATGACAAGGAGCATTTTAAAATGGCAAGCAGTGTTATTGTGGCAGCCCTGGATGCTGGCTCCACCTCTCTTGGTCTTTCACTACGACATAGGTATGTTTACCACCAGCTCCGGGACTGCTGGGTGGGAGCCGTGTTCACAACCTCAACTCTGGAAGCACTATGTAGCACATAAACCCTGTTTGTCTGAGTAAAAACTCTTATGCTATACAGAGTGCTACATGGCTCTGTGTATGTCTCCATGTATGAAAATGGGAGTCCACCATGCTTTCTTGGCTGGGCACACCTAGCAGACCTGATCCAGCTGCTTGCTCAGGCATGGATGCTGAGTGGCAGGCATGCTCTCAGCTACTTTGCTTCTAACCCCAAGTGGGCGCACAAACACCAGAACCCAAAGTGTGTGGCTGGCCATGCAGGTTAGCCCCAAATGTATGGGTACCATTTGTAAGCAGAGGCTGCTCACTCGTTACCTGACTGCTCAGACCCAAATAATCACGCAGAG
This sequence comes from Bramus lutescens, assembly GCA_001685075.1. Lineage (NCBI taxonomy): Eukaryota > Metazoa > Chordata > Mammalia > Rodentia > Cricetidae > Bramus > Bramus lutescens. The sequence goes on from LOEQ01006141.1 coordinate 56,987, forward strand.
ACTATATTAATTACAACACTGCTTGGCCAATATCTTTGGCAGCTTTCTAGCTTGCTCTTACATCTTAAATTAACCCATGCGTGAGATTGATATATAATTCTCTTTCTTGGTTGGGTCTTTGTGTGGTTTTGGAATCAGGGTGGCTGAAGCTTCATAAAAGAAGTTTGGCAATGACTCTTCTGATTCTATTCTGCGAAAAACNTTGATCTCTGGATTGGAGAGTGAGGGGGAGGGGAATTGGGGGAGTGGGAGGGAACTGGGAGGAGGGGAGGAGGTGGAAATTTTTAATAAAAAAAATAAAAAAGAAATACAGAATCCAAGTAAATATATACATAAAAAACTGGCATATGTGCTGAATATGAAAGATAAATAAACCCGAATTCCGAGCCTTTAGTCTGACCTACAGTCTAACTGGAAAATTATTAAAGACAACAGCACGGAATCCATTGTCAAGGAATTTATTTACAAGTGTATACAGGTCCCCATTGCAAGCAGCAAGTGTTGATGGGAGGCCTGGTGGAAGGTGGGAAGCTTAACTTCAGATTTGGGAGTCACACAGCAACTTTCTTACCACAAGCTTTTGGTTAAAACAATTTACACATTCATCTTAAAGTCAGTGTAAGGGGATATAAAATTCACCTGCTAAAAATATAGAGCAAATCAATTTTGGCCACATATAATCAATCATAGAGTATTAAATATTGTTTTGATGCCTCATACATGTAACAGATGCCCATCTACTCAAGGCTACTAGGAATCACATGTACTGTAGTCTTGAGGCCCAAGAATACCTCACTTTATGTGGATTCATTTCTCAGGTGGGGTTACCTTGGTACACAGCCATTACCCAGGATGCACAGTGAGTCATTCTCATGACGTTTAGGAAATTGCCCAATATTGTAGTCAAAGCTAATGTCCCACAAACTCATTTTTATTGTGATATTTCTTTTCATTTTCCAACCTGAGTACCAGTAATGAAACTGGATACACTCTCTTACATAAAAGTAGCTGGCTTTCATTCCTATGAAGAGTTCTTACTTAGTAATGAGTGTGCCATGGTAGAATATCTTTAATACTTTTGTGGTTAAATTAAGGCCAAAGAAACATATATTTAAACTAGAAGTTATACAATTAAACTTCTTAGAAAAAATCTTTTTTCTGGTTGTCATAGTCTAAAATGAACATAATCTGGTATCACCCTGATGTCTTTCATAGCAATGAAAAACGCTATGAACAATATGGGGAAAATGTCATTATCACTCTCACCATGTTTGGCAAGATATATCCACTGGTGGAATTGTGTGACACAAATGTTGTGCAAGTAAATAATCAATTATATTGCTTGGATTTAAAAGGCTGAGACCACTGCTATTATTCTTCTAGTTAGACACAGTATTAAATTGATTCCTAATAACTTATCATGATACCCATATATTAGTATCTCTATCAGCCTTCATCAGGGAAGCTTGTTTTTGCAGTAGTGATTAGCAGAGACTCACAATTGGCCAGTGTAGTGACAATAAAGATTGGGAAATGCTCAACTCTAAATCTGATCCTGTTCGACTTCTCCTAATAATCATTGAGAAAGAGGAGCATAACGACTGTAAGAGACAAAGATGACTACAAGAAAACAGAGTTTTACAGACAAGACAAGGTCATTTATTTTTTTTCATTTTCTTTATTATTATTAAAAAATTTCCACCTCCTCCCATTTCCNTGAGCTCCCATTAGATCAGCCCCACTGTCTCAGTGGGTGGGCGCACCCCTCGCGTAAGCATTCTCCTCCTGATGATCTGTCTATGACGTGATAGATGGCCCTACACTGATGCATACCAGCCACACTAAGTAAACTCAGGGGCTTTTAACAACAAAAATATATTAGGAAATTGTGAAAGTAATACTTGGGAGAGTAAGGGAGGAATTGAAAACAGGGAATAGATTGACTTGATTAAAACACATTATGTGCCTGTATGGAATCCTCAGAGAAAAAAAAAAATTCCAAAGATCTAATCACTAAAAGTAAAACAAATAAACCACAACAGCAACAAAACAAATTGCTGCTAAACACTGCGACAGGTTCAGGTGGCTCTTGAAGAGTATTTTTGACCAGTCCTTACATTCTCAGCAGCAACTCTGCAAATGAAATATCTACCATATATAATATGATAAAGAAAGACACAGTGACAACAGAGCTACAGATGCTTTAGTGCAGAACTGTTTAAAGGAAATGAGTAATCGAGTGATGTGGAACACGGTTTTAAATGGTTTAGATACATTCCTAAAAGGAGAATTCAGTAAAATTTAGGCGAAAAATGTCAATCATTCTGGAAATTTTGAACATTTCAAATATTTGCTGGAACAGTGACTCAGAGACTGTAATGCACCTACCAAGTGATCTTATGGCTAAGGGGTCAGATGACTCTATAAATATAATGTAATATTGTATTTGTTTTTGGAGAAAATGTAATCTAAGACTGCTAATATAATCATGAAGCCTGTTTGCCTTTTTATCTGTTACAAACATATGTTTTTTTACAGTGATGTTATGCATTATTTTTTAAGATTAGTCATATGCTTTCTCCTTGATTGTACAATATATGAAAAACACAGTCGCCATTATAGCTTAATTTATAAAAGATTAGACCATTTTCTTAAGAAAAATTTAAATTAATTTTTATTTGGTGATATGTCTTATTTGGCCAAATGATTAAAACCAAGATAACATAGAGTATATTAACATAAACATTTTATTGTTGAACACATTGTTGACAGACTAGGAAAAAAAACTATTTGCAAAATGCCAGATGCCAGATGAATGTGGAACTTTTATTTAAAATGTAAACCCAATTGGTGTGGGAAGTCCTTCTGTCTATGTGTTGCTTTTATTGGTTAATGAATAAAGAACTGGTTTGGCCTATAGCATGGGAGAAGGAAGGCGGAGTCAAAGAGAGGCCATAGAGGCACTGCCAGAGATAGACGAGTTGAAACTTTGCTGGTAGGCCACGACCTCATGGTGATACACAGATTAATAGAAATGGGTTAAATT
>LOEQ01006141.1:60066-78840 GCA_001685075.1 Bramus lutescens
TAATGGGCCAAGCAGTGTTTTAATTAATATAGTTTCTGTGTGGTTATTTTGGTTCTGGGTGGCTGGGGCAAACAACCAGCTTCCTCCCTACACCCAATATAAATGTGACTCCAAGAACAAGTGAGAATGGGCCTAAACATTTACAGATCATAACCACTGGGGACTGCCTGGTGACTGGAGGCACACACATTTAATCTGTGAGTTTGAGGCCAGCCTGCTCTACAGAGTTCCAGGACAGCTAGGGCTATACAGAGAAACCCTGTTTCAAAAGAAAGAAAAAAGAACAAAACCAACAATGAGAAATATTAGAGAAAAATATAAGAAATCCAAATTGAAAACGAGATACTTGTTGTTATAAAAATGTTAACACAGAAGATAAAGAGCTCACATGACAAACAGCAGTTCATAGCAAGAATGTGGAGCAGCGGCAGATACTCAGCCGCTGCTCTTAGGAACATGGAATGGTCCAGAGACTTCTAAAAGAACCACAAACATTTTCTGTAGGCTAAGAAAAGTTCTTCTAAATGATCCAGAAATGGAGCCAAGTTTTGCTCAGCTGATTTGGAAACTTAAATCAACACAAATTCCCTCATGTGAGTATTTTTAGTAGTCTTATTTGTTATTCTTAAAAGCTAGAGTCCATAAAGTTTTCCTTCCTGAGGTGACTGGATTTCACTGTGGAGGCACCAAGTGGTGGCAAACATTCCAAGAGCGACAGAATAACATGTGATGTCAGGAAAAGGTAACGGCACCAGTTGTGGGGTTTTGTTGTGGTTTGTTTGCCTTGAAGAGACAGGAGTGAAGTGGCTGTATTCTGTATGCTATCAATTATGCAAAATAAAAATTACAGAAGACAAAACTACCAACAAGATGAAGAGATCCACAATTTTGAGGGCTCTGATTCAGGGGAAGGGCAAGTGAAGATCAAACTTACTTGAGGAAAAAACAATTCTGTGAGGTATTATAATAGTGTGTAAATGCCTTTGCCCATCTTTCGATATCACTTTACTCATGTGTTAATGCTAGCATTCAGAAATATTAGAAAATATGGCTTACTAAGACAGAAGGTACCAGTAAAGAATTCCGATTGTTACAGGAAAATATAACTGTATTACAAGGAAATGGAACAGTCACCGCTGGGGTGATAGCAAGGCTATATGACCTGACCAGCATTTGAGATGAACAGAGTCTATAAGATAAAAGGGAAAAGAAATTGCACAAAATTCTCTATTCTATTCAAGACAACACAGTTGTTTTTTCCCCCTTGGGCTTTCAGGTTAATAGTGAGGATATTGCTGTATTTTTGTACTGGAATGGACCAGCATTTTTCTTTCAGGAGAAGAAGTTTACATAAAGTTCAATAATGGAGCATCCTGTAAAATATCTGGCCGATGTGACTTAAAAGTGTTGAGGTCATCAAAATAAGGAAAACATGACAAATTGCCATAGCCAAGAAGAGGCTGAGGAATCAAAAGCACCAAATAGAACTACGTCCTGGATGGAATTGCAGAGCCAGAAAAAGATAGATGGTAAAGGCTATTGATGGAAATCTGAACAAATTAAAGCTGTGTAACGTGGCTTAGTTAACTCTTAAGAGATGTAGCAAGCTAATGTAAAAAATAAGAGGAAATGGATTGTGGCTTATTTTGAACATCTCCATCTTCCCCTTTATTCTCCAACTATTATCAAAAGTAAGGTATATTTAAACCTTTTAAAATAACAACAGAACATTTAAAAAGCAAATGCAGGAGTAGAAAGAATGCCTCATGGGAGATATGCTACGGCAGAGACAGGAGCAGAAGGCAGGTCTGCTGTCACCTGTGCGGGTTTTGTGTTAGTACTAAGACAAATTTGTTTACATTTTGGTCGGGTTTGTCAGATATAATAGTTTTAAATACATGGCTATGAACATACGATAGTAAACGGTTTTATTTTGCTTATGAAATCAATGCATCAGCTGAGGGCAGAATTCAGTACAGGTTCACTTGCCTCTCAGGAGCAAGGTCCTCTGTGGCTGACCAGCATCATTAGAAATAAAAAAAAAGTGTTTGTCTCAAATAAAAGTATCCTATTTTTTTATGGCAGTCCTTAATCACAGGGAGTCAACGTTTGAGAATTTTGAAGTTTATCTCTGGTGGGATTCTCTGTTCTGGCGTCACTCCTCCCATTCCAGACCCCAGCCCTCAGAAAGCCCACCAAGGGTCAACTCCTTCTTGGAGCTGCTCAAGACTACACCTGCAGGGTATTTAAGACCTGGACGCTATGCGATTTCTCTCCTGCCTTTCCAAGAGACACCCTGGAGTTGCTTTGCTCTGTTTATTAAATCTGTATTTATTAAATCTGTCTGGTTGGTTTTATTCCTTTGGCAGAGGAACCCAATAATGGGGACCAAATACTAACCAGGCAACTTTTCACAGACATCTGAGGAGGCCTCAACCCTACACAAAGAATTAAAGCTAAATAAGGAATGCTGAGAGTAAGAGAAATTTTCTTACCCAGGGACGAGAACACCAATTGGTTATACAATACCAAATGACCAGCTCTGCAAACATATGAATAACATTATGTAGACTGAGCAAGGTGTATCTATGTATTTAGGAATCTATGTGTATATATGTATATGTATGTAACAACAATTTAACAACAATTACAGTAAAAATAGTCTGTGAATTTGAAAGCAAGAAAGGAGGAATAAATATATAGGATAGTTTGGAAGGAGGAAAGAGAAGAGGGAAATGATGTAATTATATTGTATTCTCTAAAATAAAATAATTAAAATAAAAGGACAGGAAGGGAATTGAATCAGTGCAGGCATGACAAAAAAAAGACTTATCATTAGCCTTGCCTGTGTGTGTTTGTGTGTGTGTGTGTGTGTGTGTGTGTGTGTGTGAGGGTGTGGTACTGAGATGATCCTTAGGATAAAATAGGTATGCACAATGAGCTGAGTAGTCTTGGCTGAAGTATGGTTTTGTTTGATCTTATCTCAGTTCTAGTTTTGAGCGCATAGTTGCTCTAATAAATCCTGAGTCAGGTTGTTGTCTGTCACAGCTTGGGGCAGCAATCCACTTCCCATGAGAAAATTACTCTGCTGAAGAGGCACTAAGAGCTGTTTAGCTCACTGTGGGATACCTGCTCCCACTTGGGGGAGCAGTCTCATTATGGGATGGCCTGCTTGTGACATTCCTGTGTTCCTTGTGATTGCAGTTGCAGAACAAGTGGAGACTTGATGTTTCTAGAAATCCGAGTCAAAATGTTGTGCTAACAAAATACCTTAGTTACTCCAGGTGTTTTTGGTCTCAAAGGGAGATGAAAGAGGTTAGGTGAAACTAGCCTAACCAACCTCGTATTACTAGTATTTAGACAGACTTTCCCTGAATGGTTGACTTGTCTATGTGTAGAGTAGAATAAGAATGTGAGTCATAGTCTTAAGTCAAAAGAAACAGAACCAAAATGAGAGCCCAGAAGCTGAATTTTGATTCTGCTTGTCTCTACCTATCTTGGCTTCTAAAAGTCCTTGTGGAGAGTTAGTGCTTTCTGTAAAATCCTCATTATATTTTTACACTTACAAATAAAATATATATAATGAAATATGAGTGTCATATACACACAATCAAAGAATATAAGGAATTTTGCATGCTGCATAAGGAAACGATAAAAAAAATTTAAATTAAAGTATATTAAATGATGGACAAATTTTGTTCAGTTTTCATAGACTAATTCATAATATGCACCATGACTTATGAATAATGTAAAGTGTTACATGGGTTACATGTAGAATGAAACTTTCGAGTTGTTTTTCTATGTGGCAGATGCATTCTGTTCTTTACATAATAATGTAAACATTATGACCATTGTCAGGTAATGGCACTTGCTGGTGAGACTGAGCTTTTTGATCCATGGAACATACAGTGGGAGAAGAGAACTGACTACTGCAACTTGTTCTGTTATCACCACACTTGGGTTCAGATACATGTGCCCACACAAATACTAACACATGAAAATAATTAAATATTATTTTTTAAATGAAAAAGGTATTTGATAATGGAACTGAAGAGGTCTCTTTCATCATTTGGATGTGCTCACCTAAAAGCTTATAGTTTTGTTGATTTTGAAATTTTTAAATCAGTAGCAAACTTTTTATTTTCTTTGAAAACGAGATTTGAGTTGGGTGGTGGTGAATGCATACCTTCAATTCCAGCAGTGGCAGAGGCAGTCTGATTTCTGTGAGTTCAAGGCCAGCCTGGTCTACAGAGCTAGTTCTAGGACAGCCAGGGCTGTACAGAGAAACCTTGTCTTGAACAAACCAGAAAACAAACAAACAAACAAACAAATAATAAAAAGAAACTTATATTTGATAATAAATTTAATTATTTCATAAGTTCAATGCTCACATTTGACATTTTACACTAAAACAAAATTAGAAACATTTCATCACTTTACACAATTGCCTATACGTCTCTTCTAAGCAATTCTTTTGTTATTGACATTTTAAAACTCAGTTCAGAATAGTAAAACTCTTATATGTTGTGGGATTTTCAAAAGCGTATGACTAAAAACATTGTGTTTTCTTTCACTTTACAATAAAAGGGTACAAAAGATTGACATGTGTTTTCAGTGTCTTTAATTAGCTTAAACAGTACAGAGAGCTATGCCAGTTGTAAAGCAAATCACCACGCAAAATGACCACCAATACATAGATGAATGAAAGAAGTTGAACAGGTTCCCCAGGTTAAGTGGCCTCTAGTGACATATTGAAAATACTCCTGCAGTATTGTCCCTTTCAGAGTGGATGAAAGCACAATAATGCTCATACATGAAGAATGTCAATAACTGTCATCAGACTGATTTATAAAAGCACTTCTTAATCTCTTGTCAATTTGGGACAAGCACAACAAACACTTTGTGAGATGAATTAGGACTTGCGGGAGACTGTTCAATATTTTATTGCTTATGATACTTTCCTCCCATCAGGATTAGCATTGATTTAATCCTTTAAAAAATAATCATTATCTCAGTAGAACTCACTCTGTTTCTGAAATTTCTGTGAGCTGCAGTAAATTAATCACAATCTTCCCAGCTCATTATTGATAAGTGGCTTCTTTACTTTTTTTCACACTTACAAGCATCTTTTTGGAAAAAAATTCAATAGTTTCAATTCAGGAAATGAACAGCTACTTGATTTTCACGGTCCCGAGAAGGAAAGCCTAGGCAGGCTTCCCATTCTTAAGCTGGCATGATCATTATGAAGATGTATGTTCATTCTGCGGACACTATAAAAGAGCTTGAAGGGCTTTCAAGTGATAACTGCCAATGCCATAAATGCCACTTCTAATATATATAACATACATATTACATATTAGAATATAATATACATATATTCTAAACTATATAAACATAGTAAGAATAAGAGTGAATTTTTTTTATTACAGAATATATTTAATTTCCAGCTGTCAAAGTCTATTTTTTAAGACCATAGAGAAATACTTTCTCCTCTCTTTTTTCTTCTTTAACCAGAACAGGTAAATTTTATGGATGAAATTTATATAAATTTTAGTAAAACATTGCCTATACAGTTTCCTTTTCAAAATATTATATTTTACTTATAATCTAAATATTCAAAAAAGTAAAACAATATATCTACATGGAGAATAAATAGAGACAACTAAATAGATGTATAGGTTTGAAATCCTCAGAGCTTCAATGAAGTCAGAAGGAATCACTCTTACAGATCCTCAGTAACGTTTCTGAGAATGTAGAGGATTTATGAAGCTGACAAGAGTCCGTGTTGTGAAAGATGTTTTAGATGTTTAAATGTTCTCACAAAAATGCAGCTTTATATGTGTCTATAGCGAATTATAATCCATTCTTCCAGGTCAGAATGAATGCTTCTACCTCACAATTCCAACACATTTAAATATATTGACTTAAAAAAGTTAAATATGTAAAATGAAAACTTTAGGTTGATCTGAGTCATACAACAATGGGGTAGTACAGAATCTAATTCTAAATTCCTCAGAAAACAATTTGTGGGCATTATCCAGCCTATACAGTTACTATGTAAACTGGATTGATTAATAACTAAAAATATACAAAGTTTTAATTGACTTCTGTAAAATTTTTCTATTCCGCAAGTTACATTATAGAAAAGTGATGCAAAGTTATATTTTCCAGGACATTCTATAACATCATTTTTTAATTTTGCTTTGTTTTGTCATTTTTATAGTGTTCCTAGGGTAAATGTTTCTAAGATTTAAATTAATTGCTTATGACCAGGTTTCTATAGACAAAGTAATGTTTAATTTTCTAATAAATCCTCTACTCATTATTCTATTAAGTAGATTATAGATATTGAACAGCTTATGTGTATACCTAGATCAAGAAAAGTGTAAGTTAGATGCTCTCTGTTCTAAGGGCATGTTTCACTGATAGTGTAGGCTCTCTGCATTGGGTTTTTGACACCATTTCCTCTGTCTAAACTGCCAACTCATCCCATCTTATTGCTCATCACAGTTTTTGTTCCAAACCCCTACTTATTCCACAAATGTGTGCTCAAACCCTTGGAATCTATGTGCTAAGGAATGGCTCTATGTTAAGTTAGTTATACCTTTTATGGTGTGTTTGATCTCAGTGTTCTTCTCCATGGGGATTATCATTCTCCCTATGAGCCTTGATTTTCTCTGCTCATCCACACTGAATAGTATTGACTATACTTGGAACACAACCCACTTTTCTCAATTTTTACCCGTTCACCCTTTTCTGTTGATGACATTTCCCTTTCCTTCAGTCTCTTTTTTGAACTTCAGGGGCCATAGCTTTTGTATGCTTTCAGAACATGTGGCACATTATGACTCATCCCTGCTATTCTCCAACAGCTATAGACATTTTGCATTCTAGTGTTTTCAGTAACATTCAGAAAAGAAGGGTTTCTTTCATGACATATTCCTTCATTGTGGAGAGAAACTGCCAGAGTATTAAGCAAAAAATAATAAGAACAACAAAACAGCTAATTAAATAAAAAACAGCATCATTAAATATTAGGTTTTCATAAAATAAGCTTTTGAAAAGTAAAAAAAAAATAGTGTGATTCTTCTGAAGATGTATTTATTTTTAATTATGTATAAATTTGTGTGTCTTTCTAAGTGTGGGTATATGACCATGAGCACAAGCTCCCACAGAGGCAGAAGAGGGCATCAGGTCCCCTGCAAGGGCAGTTACCTTTAGCTGTGTGATTGCCAACATGGGTCCTAGAAACTAAGATTAGATCCTCATGAGCAGCAAATTCTCTTAGCCACTTATTCATCTCTCAACCTCTTCTCATGTTTTTTAATATTTTCAACAAATACAAATAAATCTACTTTTAGTTTTAGTTTCCACAATGACAAATATTATTATATAGAATACTACAACAAATATGCTTTCGTGTCTACTCTTGCATGACCTTATATTATGTATTATTGCCATGATATAGTATAAAATAACAAAATTAACACCTTACAGAAAAGATCTATACCATTTTTGTGTTCATAATGAACATCTAGTCAGCTTATAGTTTATATTTAATGCTCTTCGAGACTTGTGGAGATTCTGGTAATGATAGTCTTAAAAATATTAGTCTGGAGAAATACAAAGTATTCTATGAAACAATATACCCAGCAACTTAAATTTTAAAAAGGTTAGAGAAAAGTGTTGAAGCAGTTACAATTTCAAACATAATTGATGAAACGGTTTTAATGGAACTAATAGGTCTTTTGCATTTTTAATTGCTTTCTATCAGAATAGGCTCAACATTCTAAGAAAGGAAACTCATCATGAAACAAAAATACTGAGACAAATCACTTATTGTATTTCTCCGTGTTACCAGTCCCCATCTGCAGCTGTTGCATTTTACCAGCGTGTCAACTTGCTTCCAGGCTTTCACTGTCACAGATTTTCTAAGGTGAATCAGATTTACATAAAGAAAAAGTATCTTAATTACATATCACATTTAAATAAATACATTATTTTCATATGCCTTTATACTGTATATACTGTGTGGTGATATTTCATTTGTATTTTAATAAACAAAGCTTGCCAGAAGTTCAGAGAGTTAAACAGCCATGCTGATCAGCCTTAGAGACCAAGCAGTGGTGACACATCTCTAATCCTAGCAGCCACACCAGTTTAGCATAAACCGTGCAGTAGTGGTACACAACCTTAAGCCAAGCCCTAGAGAGGAATATAAGACTGAGGTGGGAGGAGACAGGTTCCTGACACAGTCTTATTCTGGGATTCTTGGAGGCAGGATCGCCATTTCACACTGAGGTAGTGGTAAAATTCAGTGGCTGGCTGTTTTGCTTTTCTGACCTTCAGGTTGAACACCAATTTCTGTCCCGTGAGTTTTTATTAATTGTGTTACAATACTGCTTGCTGCAAATTAATTAGATTTAAACACATGCAATGTGAGTATATATCCAATATGTAATGATTAATTTTTTCAGAATTAGATGTAAGCTTTAAGAAAATGCAAGTTAATAAAGCTTGTGATTGACCATTAGACCTGCTCCTTTTTGCCTCCCCCAGCACCATTTTCTTCTTCTTTTATTTAATAGATTTTATTGAGCTATATATTTTTCTCTGACCCCCTCCCCTTCTACCCTCTTCCGTGGTCCCCATGCTCCCAATTAACTCAGGAGATTTTGTCTTTTTCTATTTCCCATGTAGATTAGATCCATGTGTGTCTCTCTTCGGGTGCTAATTGTTGTCTAGGTTCTCTGGGATTGGAACTGTAGGCTGGTTTTCTTTTATTTATGTCTGAAATCCACTTATGAGAGTATATATGCTATTTGTCTTTTTTGGTGTGGGTTACCTCACTCAATATGATGTTTTCTACATCCATCCACTTGTCAAGATGTCATTTTTTTCTGCTGTGTGGTGATCCATTGTGTAAATGTACCACATTTTCCCTATCCATTCTTTAGTTGAGGGGCATTTAGGTTGTTTCCGGATTCTGGCTATGACAAACAATGCTGCTATGAACAAAGTTGAGCATAGTTCTTGAGGTTCTAGCTAGAGAAATAAGATAACAAAAGGAGATCAAAAGGATACAAATTGAAAGAAGAAGTAAAACTCTCACTATTTCATATGATATGATTGATTATATAAGCGACCCCCAAAATTCTACCAAGGAACTTCTACAGCTCATGAACAATTTCAGTAATGTAGCAGGATACAGGATTAACTCAAAAAAATCAGTATCCCTCCTTTACTCAGATGATAAATGGCTGAGAAAGAAGTCAGAGAAACATTGCCCTTCACAATAGCCACAAATAGGATAAAATATCTTGGAGTAACTCTAGCCAAAACGTGGAAGAGCTGTATGTATGACAAGAACTTTAAATCTTTAAAGAAAGAAATCGAAGAAGACACCAAGCTCCATTTCTATGAACTTTTGTTGACTGTCCTTCTGTTCTTTTTTCCCCATAGTATTTTATAGAGAGGAGAGTTCAGTAGGGTTCTTATATGAGTTCTCAAATTAATAAGTTCTATGTTTTCTGGTGAAAACTTCAGCAACTTACTGTGTGGATATTGGTGAATTTATTATGAAATGTATGTAATGAGGCAAAAATTCCAGAAGAGAAAGCATAAACTATTAGTAATCTAGTTTGATGACTTTTCATCTGGCTTTGTGAAATTGTTGATTTTCAGTTTTTATGTAATATGTTTTTCTAGTTGTGGTATATGTATAATAATGGCTTCACAGAGTAAGTTAGGAGGTAATACTGATAACTCTGTCTTCTGGAAGAAAAAGAAAAATCTTCCTCTAGTGAGTGTTAAAAAGGTCAACATAAAAGAAAAGAGAGGAAAAAGGCACAAATAACACCGAAGATATCTGATAGAGCCCTGAGAAATCCTATTATTTTATATTTATGTAGCAATTGATTATATAATATAATATATATCACATGTAAAACCTCTGTTTGAGTTGTTGGTAAGGGTAGTTCAAGGGATTCTTAAGACAATGTAGGCTCTTACTATCTTTCTTGTTTCTCAGAGGTTGAGGTAATTTGTTGTTGCTCAAGATACCACATACAGGTTGGAGGATTGAAATTAGATCTAACCTGAAAGCTACCTCTCTGTGATCTAGCTCTCATCATACCAGAGAGTACTCTGTAAGGTGCTCAGAGACGGTAGGGCAAGGATAATCCTATCTAGCTATGATGCCTTGCACTATAACAATGACAAGCATTGCAAGATATCTCTTAAGATGCAATAGCAGTACTCATATCTTGGTGGTAACTGGCAGCTGTCTAACTGTACTTAAGGCCCAAACAATGGAGGAAAATAATACCTGCTACTAGCGATCTAGCTTACTACCTAGGGCTAGTAAGGTCACTGATCTTAGAAGAGAACATACTACTACCAAGTTCCTAGTCAAATATAACTTCTAAGTGTATTCTAAAAGTAGGCATGACTTTGTTGGAGGACGTATATCACTAAGGGGTTTGTTTTGAGGTCTCAGAAGTTTAAGCCGGTTCTTTGCATGCTGTCTGAACATTCACATGTAGAACTCTCAGCTCTTTCTACAGAATGATGCTTTTCTGCATGTTACCGTGCTTCTTGCCATGATGATAATGAACTAAACCTCTGAACTGTGAGACAGTCCCATTAAATGTTTTCCTTTATAAGAGTTGCCACAGTCATGGTGTCTCTTCACAGCAATAGAAACCCTAAAACAAATCCTGACACAGACATGTACAGAGAGAAACGCATGTAAGACAACATGATTAAGATTAAAAAAGAAACCTACAAACCAAAGCCAGATGCTTCAGAAGATACCAATGCTCTTGGTCTTGACATTTGATGTTTTATCTTTCGAAGTGTGAGAAAATAAATTTAAGAAATTTTCTAACATTATTATTTTATGTTATGAATTAGAAGTTTTCTAAGTGGTACTTGCCTACATAAACAGATGTATCTGTTAACCAGTGACAAGATTTCTCCCAAACTGGAAATAAAAATAATTTAAAATTCAACTCTAATCAAAAAACTTTAATAAAATTAGAAAATTCTTTACAAAAAATAATTATAAAAATTCTTTGGGTACTCATTTGTTGGAAATGAAATAAAGTCCTGCAAACTTCAAATCCAAGTGTCATTCAAGAAAGCACAAGATATGGAATTAAATCCAGGAAGTGGAAAAATGGATGGGTTAATGAAGCAAATATGCATATCCAAGAAATTTACAAAACAAACAGAAGTATAATCTTACAGCTAGCAAATCAAAGGAAGGGAAAACACACTGAATAAGTATCTAGATGAAAATAAGTTCTCAAAATAGAGAAGTTGATAATAATCACAAAGAAACACCATTCTAACAGTACAAATCTGAAGTCTGTAAGAAGTGAACAATTTTCTAAGAGAAACATAATTTACATGTTTGGCTCCAGGAAAGAATTTTAAATAGCTTCATTTTATGCAAGAAGTAGATAGTTTTAAAAGGCTATTCTGTATAAGGATATGGCTTAGAAGATGATCCTCAAACTGGACAATTCAAGTGATACTTTTGTGCCAAATAAACAAGGTATGGGGGAAGGAAAATTTTCCAAATACCTTTAGAGAATATGGCAATCCATCTATTTCCATTTCTTCTCTTCTGGGACCCATTCTCCTCTGCGGGGTTGGGGATACCCATTACAAATGAAAGATCTTGAGTTAGTCCTACAAATTTAGGACACGCATACGAGATTTGACAGAGTACAGAGTGAGGATTGACTCTGTCTCCCATAATTTCTTTTATTCTGTCTGCAGATGCAAGATTCTTAGCAGCAACATTACCATTCAGGGTGATTACTGTGGTAGCTAAGACAGCAAAGAAAAAAGAAAGACTTAAAATTTTCGTTGCCTGCCTATGTAACCAGTGTGGTTTACATTGAGAGAATCCTCTGTGATGTGCTGTGATGGACTGGATTCATATCAAGAGTTTTTCCTCCAACACGGATATAGCACAAATTTGAAGATTGCAGGGACATTTCTGACTGCTTTTCTACAATTTAATTTAGTTCTTGAATATACCATCTTCTCATAACTGCCTTCGATTCTTCCCAAAGTATTAATCAATGTATATAGATCTATATACACATATATACACTTGTACAATTTACATGTACACATAGAAACACAAGCATAGACATGCTTGCACACATATACACACAAGCACACATGTGCATGCACACATACACATTATGTTTGTAATATAACAGTGGCTTCTGATTTCCAGATATATTACTGATATTACAATGATGTATTTGCACATTAATATTTAAACACAATAATGATTCCACATGAAAGACTACCACATATTAACTTCAATTATGCCAATAGTGCTGCAGATATTTAAAATTTATATTTACCAAGAGATAATAGCATATTAAAATTTATTAATAATGATCAGGTAAGAATTATTTCAATATCACAGTAATAGAATAAAATTGCAAAATCTATTAATACAATCAATGTTATAAATAGATCTAATGAGAAAAAATTGCCTTTCATTGCCTTGGGAAATTTACATGAAATTATTAATCATTAAATCTTTACTGAGAAATATCAAACTCACAAAAATAAAACAATTACTGTAATTACTAAATGATGTAAAATTAATTGGATACTTAAATATAAAAACCCTAATCTTAAAGAATAGGAAAATACTGACAAACTGCCCTTAATTTAAAAGATAAGGGAAATGAGACTTATTGGTACAAGTTTGAATTTTATACTAAGTATATTAAAAATAAAAACTGACAAAAATATAGAGGCATAAGCCTTACTTATAAAGGAAAAAATGTCCTGTTACGTACATATATGACAGTTTATCTATGAAATTCCTGTAAGAGATGATAGGATGGACAGCAAAAACATGAGGGGAAGAGACAGAGTCACGATTAAGTCACCCAGTTATGAGTCCCTTAATGCAATACAAAGCAGTTCATCTTGCAATCATAGACACACAAGCAACACTAAACCCTCATGTGCTATATTTATGTATTTATGCATTTCATGTATGCATATGCGTATGGACATGCAAGAATAATCATAAAAGCTGAGGCCATTGATTTGCAGGAGAATGAAGAAGGAGGTACATTGGAGAGGTTTGAGGATGATGGCGAAGGGAGGCAAAGAAAAGAAGAATGTTATGTAATGATATTTTAATTAAACTTTCTAATCAAAAAGCAATATTAAGATAAAGTGTACAGATTTTTAGGTGACTAGAAGAAATCCAATAAAACATAATAAAACCCTCCTCTAGACAATGCTGATATAAAAGTTTAGTACAGTGTAAAGTGGTTATATCAGATCACTGTGGGAATGATTAACTTCGCGACTAATAGTTATAGAAACTTTATAATCAGCATTGAATCTGTACTTCTCAGAGTAGAGCTGTAAAAATGTCAAATGCATCTTAATTGTAACTCTAAAGTAGATTTTAGTGGACTGTAAGTATTAAAATAAATGTGTGAATTTCTCTGTCACCTAAAAATATATTGATCCTATTTGACTATGCATCAGAATCCAGATGTACAAATATATAATAGTATAGGTTGTTATAAGAGGCCACTTGTTTGTTCCCAGATGCTCACCCCCAAAATAACCACACAAATTGTATTAATTGAATCAATGCTCGGCCCATTAGCTCTAGCTTCTTATTGGCTAACTCTTACATCTTAATTTAACCCATTTCTGTTGATCTGTGTATCGCCACATGGCTATGGCTTATTGGCAAGGTCCTGGGTTCTGTCTCTGACAGAGCCACATGGCTTCTTCTTGACTGTGACCACTCTCTGTTTTTATTTCTTCTAATCTGGTTATAGTCTGTAAAGTCATTGGCTGAAAGCAGATTCTTTATTCGTTAACCAAAAAAAGCAACACAGACAGAAAAACCTCCCACAATAGGTAAAAATCCAAGTAACAATATAAAAATGATAGCCAAATCTAATAAACTTTTGTAGTAGAGAGGAGTATGAAAGGAGAATGAAGAATTACAGCAATAAATACCGTCCCTGTGAATATCTGCTATGGGTGGTACTGTAGCCTAAGTCAGCCTTGCTAAGACTACTGCTAGCATATTGCAGTAAGAAGCTATATTGAGACCTCATTACTACGCCTTATTTTGGAACTCTCTTCAGCTACGATGGTGGCTCTATACTAGATCATACCTTCCCTTCTGCAGCAATCTAGATCAAGGTTCAGATTGCCAGAGGACTGTAGTGCCCACTCCTCACTATAATTTATGTTTACCATCTATATTAGCTTCCTCTCATTGTTGTGACAAAGTACCACACACTGGTTAGTCTGAGTAGCAGAAATTTGTTGTCTCCTAGCCCTTGACACTAAAGGCCTAAGATCAAGAAATCCATGGAAATAGTTCCTTCTGAGAGTTGTGATGGAAAAAATTCTATTCTTGGCTTCTCTCTATGAAAACAGATCTTATTAATCTCATTTTCTCCATATTATTTCCTCATAACTATGTAGCTCAGTGTCCAAATGTCCTTTGTATTATGAGGAGAGATACTGTCTATGTTATTCCCCAAACCTTGAATGAACACATTTGAAATTAATTACCACAGCAAAACCTTAATATTCAAACAAATCCATCTTGTGAGGGTTAGGAATACAACATGGATGTGTGGAAGGGTTGTGGTTCTTCACTTTAGCAACATCTTACATACTGTACTTTTATTGACCCAATTTTCCTCTTTACACTCCAAAACAGGGACTGACTTAGAAGATGAAATCTCAGAAACTGTCTGGGCATAGACTTCTGTAACATGCTTCCCTCTGAACATGACATTTGCCCATTGGTACTGTCAGTCTTAATGGAAGGTGGACTGTCAAATGAATTATTTGAATCACTGAGGCCACTCAGTGATTAGGGAATAATGGCCATTGATTTATACAAGAACTCATACACTTGCTTTCATGTGATACCAGTAAGAAACAGGGCAGAGATACTGACAAGTACAATGCAAAAGACCAGTCCTTTGATATAGTGCAAGGAGACTTTGATTAGATGCACAGAATATTGTGGTGTGAAAGATGGCTCATTTAGTAATGTGCTAGTAGCGTAAGCAAAATATCTGTCTGGGTTTATTCCTCAGCACCTACTCTGAAGATGTAAACCTTCAGATTAGAATTGAAAATCACTAGATAGTATGTTTTTTTTTTTAAATCTGTGCTGAGTCCCTTAAATCTTTTGTTCAGAATATCCTAAAACTTCAGAGATGTAGAAAGGGTTTAATTCTGTTGATGTCAGAGACCCGCCCTCTTTCTATTCCAGTGCTATTAAAAATTACCAGGTGGCCAATCCATTGCTTCCTTGGGATCTACCCTTGGCCAGTCAGAACAGCAAAGATAAAACAAAAACAAAAATAAATTAAAAAGAACCCCGTAACTGTTCAAGTTGATGTGGATTGCAGAAAGGGAACATTTATTCACTACTGGTAGGAAGAAGAAGGTATAATCATTATAAAAATCATTGTAGAGGATCCTAAACTCATTACACACACACACACACACACACACACACACATATATATATATATTATTTCTGACATATTTCAAAGAACTACATATCTCTTATAACAGAGACACTTGTTCTTCCATGTTTCTTGCTGCTCTATTTGCAAGAGCCAGGAAATGGAAATAGGCTCATTGTCTATCCACCAATAAATGGGAAATGGAAATGTAGTACATTTACAGAATGGGATTGTATTTATGTTTTAAGAAAAATGAAATTCATTTTAGTTTTAGAGAGTGGATAACCCTATGCAGACCATGTTTGTTTCAAATGCACGACCCTCCTGCCTTAGCATCCTGAGTACCTTCGGTAGAAGTGTTTGATACAACACTTCACTTGATGACAGTCTTAATCAAATATTTGAGAAAAACTTAAATAATAAGCTCTTATCCTCTCTTAGAAAGAATAATCACTGTGACTGGTAGAGCAATATATTTGTGTGAATATTTTATTACACAAAGAATATGCTATAAAAAAGGAGGCACATGATGGGAAGACACAACCCAAAAGTTAAGAGCCAAAAATATGCCTATTCTTGTGATGACCAGCTCTTATCGATTCCACTAAGCAATCGCTGCCTAGTTCAAAGAACATGGTTGTATCACATCTCTGAGGCTCATACTGTGTTCTAACATTGGGAACTATACCGGAAAAGCAGGCAATCATATGATAATACTCATGTTGTCCTTTTTGCTGAATATCCCAGGTCTATTACCACATCTAGAATTAAGTAAGAACCTAAGTTTATACCTTATAAGTTACACAAAGTCAAATCACATCACAAGCGAGACAACAGTCATGATATTATAAATACACGCACATATATATAATACATGCATATATATGTATAAATATGAAAATATATGTAATTAATTCTGAAATAAAAATTCAATATTATTATTTAAGAAAACCTGTTTATGCTTTATTTTATGTGATGTTTGGCCTGAGTGTGTATGTGTACCTGGTACCTGAAAAGAGCTTTGAATCCCTGGAACCAAAATTATAGAGCATTCTGAGGTGCCATGTAGGTGCTTCAAATTGAATTAAGGACTCTGGAAGAGCAGCCTATGTTTTCAAGCACCGAGTTATTTTTCCAGCCTCACATATAAATCTTTTGTCAACTCCTGATATCCATGAGTTTGGAAGTCTCACATTCCATTTTAAATCTATACTCATTATGTGTACATGATGTTACAGTTTCCCAGAGTAGACAGCATCTTATGTCAATCAAATCTCAGACCCCCAGGAGAGCAGATTTAGGCCTTCCTGCAAAGCATCATTGTAAACAGCATCACTTTATTTACTCTGAGTTCTTCCAAGCTTAAGGATTGCTAGGCAGAATCTTTTGTTAACTGATCAACATTATCCATGATAACTTTCTAATGAGGATGGACTCTCTCTGGATTCTCAGCTGTGTGATCATCATATATCCAGCCTTCCATTTCTCATTGTCCCGAGGCTTATTCTCTTTCACTTCTATATTTGTGAACCAGCAAAGCCCTGGAGTCCTATTACTGACCTTCATTTTCAAAGTAGCATTGCCTTCCCTATTCACTTGTCACTTCTTTTCAAAAGGCTGTTTATTCTTGGATCTTCAGGGAATTCTCTTACTTTTTCTAAGTTCAATAATGCATGAAAAAGTCCCAATGTAAGTAGGTCTTTTCAGAGAGAGCACTTTAAATTACTGAATTCAGTCTAATGTGTTTCCTAACATTTTGTAATAATAGCAATGCATTTTTGAAAACATTTATTTAGAAAATGCTTGGATTGAAATTAATTTAATTTAAAATTAACATCCTGTAATAGGTTGTCTTAGTTTGGATTTTTATTGCTATGAAGAGACACCATAACCAGAGCAACTCTTATAGAGAAAAAATTTAATTGAGGGGGCTCACTTATAATTTCAGAAGTTTAATCAATTACCATTATGACAGGGAATATGGCAACATGCAGGCAGAAGTGGTGAGACTGCTGAATCTTGCAGGCAACAGGAAATCAACTGACTGTCACACTGAGTGAAGTTTGAGGAAAAGACCTCAAAGTCTGCCTCCACAGAGATACACTTCCAACAGCAGGTGTTGCCCAGATTAAAGGTGTTCCCTCCAGCCACAAGGTCTGGTTTAAAGGTCTGTGTCCTCCAGCCTCCTCCAACAAATCCACACTTCCTCCAACAAGGCCATACCTTCTAATAGTGTCACTTCCTATGAGTTTATGGGGGAGAAATGCATTCAAACTACCACATAAGTATTAGTTTTGTATATAACAAATATTGGAATTATAAAGGTATGCTGAAGAAGTTTTATTTGAATAACTATCACCTTATAACTTATGGAAGTAGCTAGGACATTGGCATGGTATTGAAATTCCTATAATTATTGAAGTTGTTTTTTGTCTTAATCCCAGCTTTTCTAATATACAGTGAGAATTCAAAGGCCTTAGAGATGGCTCTGGGTTAGGGATTTCTGCAAAAGTATAAAAATCTGAACTCAGATATCTAGAACCCAGGAAAAAAGCCAGCCACAGCATTTATAATATCATTGCAGTGACCTGTAGATCCCAGATGCTCACTGGCTGGCCAAACCCAATATGCAATGTCTATGTGAAGTGACAGACTTATCAAAGGAACAATAAAGCAAACTAAAGATTGATGTTTTCACCCATGCATATATAGATGAGGGCACCACTGAATTTCAAGTTGACCATGATATTCCATTAGAACTCTGTTATAGAAGTTAGCTCAATTCAGGAAATAACCAGGCTAGCTAAAAGATAAAACAATTATATTTTTATTTATTATAAGGGGAAAACTCATGAAACAGGAATGAGAATTCCAAGCTCAGCTGTGCTGCGAGGGAACCACACAGAGAGAGGGCACCTGGGCCATGCTGTTTTTCTCTGGGTCCCAGAAAGCCACACCCTAACTTGGTCCCACCTCTTTAAGATAATTTGTTGGCAAAGAGTCCCTATCACCTCCCCCTTTTGTTTAAATAAGAGCGATCCAAACCCAATATAAAACTATATACAATAGATACAGATATCAAGTATGAAATTATAACCAACATAAACATTATTAATTAAGGAACCATGATAAATGTTTTAATAGACATTCTCTTCCAAAGAGTCTAAGTCTTGCATCAGAAATAGGCCTGGATAAACCATAAGAGGATGGTAACTATGACTATCTAATCTTTAACCCCATCAAAGGCCTGAGAAGGGAGATA
>LOEQ01006142.1:0-14382 GCA_001685075.1 Bramus lutescens
CATGGATCTTCTGGTACAGGATCAGGGCCCCTTGCTGGCCAGGGACCTCACAGAAAAAAGGCCTACCTTGCTGCAGGCAGGATATTGACACAAAGGAACTCCTGCACGGTTGCACTCACCACCCAGTCCCAGTGCCCAAACAGGCTGAGCTGGGGGATCTATGGCCCCAAAGAAGGGAAGGGGGGGTGCCTGAATGCAAGCTCGGATGGGGTAGCCCAGTTAATTCTCATATTAGCCCCATGAAGAATGTCTCTCTTTTTTCCCTTTTTATTGCAAATAGAACATTTTTTCTCACATATTATAGTTTCTTCCCCTCTATTCTTTCCAGTTTCTTCTCATCTCCCTGTCCCCCGCACCCACTCCCTTTCTGTGTCTCATTAGTAAAGAATAGGCTTCTAAGAGACATAAAATACAATATAATAATATAAATGAAAACTAACACACTGGAATTGTATAAAAAAACAGATAAACAGAAGGAAAAGAGCCCTAGAAAGACACAAGAAACAAAGACCAGCTCATCCACACACTCAAGAATTGCATAAAGACACTAAACTGGAAGCCATAACATAGGCTTAGCTCAGTGGTATAATACTTGCCTTGCATTCTTGAGTCCCTGGGCTCCACACCCAGAACCTCAGGAAAGAATAAAGGGAGGTAGAAAAACTGACAAGTATGGTATGGTGGCTGACATCTGTAATCCCAGCACTTGGGAAGCTGAGGCAGGGGGATCGCTGTCAGTTTAAGGTTGACCTGTGCTATAGAGTGAGCTTCAGGTAAACCTGGGCTACAGGATGAGACTGTGTCTCAAAAGGAAAGAAACAGAAATGGAAAGTGCTTCTCTCTTCATTGTACACTCGGTGGAAGCCAAGAGGGAGGCACGGAGCAGTTAAACCATTTAAGGTTGCATGGGTGTGGAATTGTATAGACAGGATGTAAGTACTGGTGGTTAGGTTCCAGGGACTGGGATTTCAGAAATGCATCCAACCATTTCTTGGGAAAGACATCTTGCCATATAGCCAAGGAAATAAAGATGAAGACGCACCTAACAGAGCACTTTCCACACAGCAGGAGCCCGGTTGACTTGTAAGTGATGCACTGGTGAATTCCTAGACATCTTGGGCTCTGGGAAGAATGAATAGCGCCAATAGCATACTCTTAGGGAACCTGCACTGTTTCGTGATTTCAATTCTTCATTCTCAAATGTGGACATGCCTCAGGAATAGAACATGTGGTAGAGAGGGGATCCTTTGGAAACAGACATGCTTTCCACATGGAGCGAAAGGCTATGTGAAGAACTGGCCATCTGCATAATTTTCTACTGGGAACACCCATAACTTATAAACCACAATAAAGAAAGATTGAAAAAGCCACGACTTTCTGTCAGAAACAAAAGATTTCTAAGCTTCCTGAGAGCATGTTTTACGATGCGAACTTAAACATCTCATGTATGTATATACACTGAGGTTGCAACTACACCATCCACATACAACAGTTTACGCAACACAACACTGAACACATTCAAAGTTCTCTATTTTAGTTGAATCTAGGATCAGGAGACAGGGACCCTCTTAACCATATGTATTGTACAACAACACCATGCGCAGAGCACTGGGGTAGGTATGTGGTGATACAGTACGGCATAGACTCAACACTTTATATGGCTTTGACTCTGACAGTGAAAACACAAACACTTTAAAAATATAAAAGATGTCACATATGGTAGCATTCATCTCTAAACCCAGAACTTCGAAGATAAGGCAATGATCCACAAGATTATGGATAATCTGGATAATACAGAGAGAGAGAGAGAGAGAGCTGCCTCAAACAAATTAAAAAAATAAAAATAATACTAAAGGATTAATACTATTGTGGTTCATTATTATTATGCATTATTATACATGCAAGAGTCATAGAGTCATTAAACAAGGAAATCACATGTAGTAAACATGTAATATGAACCAAAGTTCTATAGGTGTATAGCACACTGCATGCATTGTTTAATTAAATGAAGAACACCTAGATGAGGAAGGTTCCTAAAATTGTTTTTGTGGCTGCTGCTGCTATTATCTTTTTTTCTGTGCCAAGAAACGCACAAGGTCAGATTCCTAAATTAGAACTGGACTCAATAAGCTACAAAGGAGAAGAAAGAGGCTGGAAGTGGTTCTCCAATGGGCCAANGGTTCTCCAATGGGCCAAGGAGCCACAAGCAAAGGCTGAGGTAAGGGGCTGAGTGTTCAGCTCAGGGTTCAACAGAATATGGGTTCTTGAGTTGAGAAAAGGACAACATTCTGGAAGCCAGTCTTCCAAGCACCAGCTGTGAGAAGCATCGGAAAGGGCACAGCAGGATGCAGATGGATAGCAGGAAAGCCTGGCCAGAAACAGAAGGAAGGGTTGGTTTTGACACACATTCTGGAACAACAATCACTGGCGCATGGAGTTTACTAACTTGAGAGGTTCTTAAAGAAAACAGTGACATAGAAACCCATTAAGGATACGGATGAGGGATGGTAAGGCAGAGCGGCTGTCTTGGGCTAAGAAGATGCATTGTTTCTAACATGTTCAAAAAGGGGGGAGACGGAGATAGGATAATTGAACTCTACAGGTGGGCAGAGATAAGAATGTGTGGGCTGATGAAGACTGTCCGGGCCACCAACAGACACCTACAGTTAAAATGATGATACTTGCACATGTCATGTCCCCAACTATCATAGCCCAAGAACCTTCAAAGGGCTTAGCTTAAACATTTCCCTTCTTTGTTGAGCAGTGGATTAATCACTGAGATGCTCCAAGGATTGCAGACATACCACGTGGAAGGGTGTGTGGTCACGTGGAAGGGTGTGGTCACATGGAAGGGTGTCTGGTGTGAAAGAGCGCCCTCCACCCTTTGTTTACTTATAATCTCCTCTGGAATTCGGTTCTCTTTTGGTTGGCGTAGGTAGATGTTCAGAATAGGAATTGTGCCCTCCCCCATCTCAGTCCCAGTTACTTCCCTGTTGCTGTAAAGAGACACCATGACCACGACAACTTATATGAGAAAATGTTTATTAGGGACTTGCTTGCAGTTTCAAAGGGTGTGACCAGTACAGTGAGAGGAGCATGGCTATAGGCAGGCAGGCATGGTGCTGGAGCAGTAGCTGAGAACTGACATCCCAGACAGCAACCACAAGACAGAGAGAGAGCTAGCTGGGAATGGTGAGGGCATTTGAAGCCTCAATGCCCACTCCCAGGGACACACCTCCTCCAACAAGGCCACGCCTCCCTATCCTTCCCATACAATTCCACCAGCCAGAGACCAAAGATTATAATAGACAAGCCTACGGGAACCGCTCTCATCTGAACCCCAGTCTTCGACTGCAGTACAGATGTGGATTCTTATGGATGTAAGGACCTTGCTTCTAGTGTGGCTGGGGTAATCTCAAGGAAAGAAGACAGACTTGTATTTGGCACTAAGGAAAGATAATGAAAAGGTTTTCTTTCATGTTTCATTTTCTCAGTTAGCATCTGGGGTGTTTAGAATAAGAACAGCTCCCATTGACTTATGTTTGAATACTTGGCCCCCAGGTAGCAGAACTGTTCAGGATGGGTGGACTTGTTGGGGAAGGTGTGTTCCTGTGGCTCTGAGGTTTCAAAAGCATTAGCCATTTCCAGTTTACTCTCTCTCTTTCTGCCTCCTGCTTGCAGATCATAACGTCAGCTCTCAGCTGCTGCAGCAGCAGCATGCCTGCATGCATGCTGTCATACTCCACACTGGAAGGATTATGGACTCACCCTCTGAAACTGGACGCCCCCAATAGACTATCTCCTATAAGTTACGTTGGTCATGGTGTCTTACCACAATAGAACAGTGATTCAGACATCCTCTTTCAAATCACTGGTACAAATCCAGTTGCACTAGGGTATTCCAGTTGTGGGCTTTGTTGGTAAATCTGTCTGGATAAGCTGACTGCTGAAGCTCTCTGCATATGCTAGCTTTACCATCTAAGGAAACAGGAAGATGCCTGCAATAATTCTTGTTACACAGATCCCTGCGTTGCTAGTGGAGATTCCACAGAGGGGGCTTTCACAAGCAGGGTCCCTGACTGACATTCCAGCTTGGCAACAGCACAGGGTGTTGGACGCCTGGGCTTCTCGAAGAACTGCCTTCCTCCTTCTACTCCTCTCCCCATTCTGATGCCTGACCTTTCTGCTCTTTCACTATATTTACTCCTTGGAGAAATGTGAGTCCTTGAAAGATGAGTCTCCACGCATTGGAGAGTTTAAAGCATGGTTGTTACTGCAGTGAAGGTGAATCAGCATTCTTTTTGGCTCTGAAACTGAAAGTTTCCTGATGAACAGAAAGACACATAGGCTCCACTCTGATAAATGGTCACTATCCATGTAATAGTCACTGCTGGGCTACTCTGAGACAACACTTGACTCCGGGAGGGAGCCTAGCCCAAGACCCCACCCTGTGGATGTGGGTAGTCGCTGTCTCATTAAGGCAGAAGGTAATCTAAGTTTTCTCTTTGCTTGCTTAAACGACAATTTATTCATTAAACCTGCATCAGCTTGATAGTGCAATCTTTATAAAAAGTGTTATCTATGGGCTTTCATTTCTCCTTAGTATTTTCTACTCACAGGCCTGTAAAATTCGCTGACCTACTTAGTCCACAAACATTACTGGCAACTTTGCTACCTTTGGACCAACCCAAGATTTTACTTCTCTTCATTTTAGTTTGCAAATTAAAGGATGGGGTTGAGATGTGAAGTGAATTATGCCATCTAAGTTTTGAAATACAAAATCCCCGGTTCATACTGTTAGAAGAAAGACTAGCACTCTATATGTTGCAAAACACCAATGTTTTTCTCTGTTCCTTTCCAGTTTTATCATTTCCACTATGTGTAGATGTGTTACGCAAGTGTGTGTGTAGTGGATGTAATCTTTGTCACCACCATACACCCTGGTTTGAAGTTCTCCTTCTGAGACAGTCAACTCCAAACACTTTAGCCTCAGGGACTTCCCTGTGATTGACACAGCAGCTTTCCATGTCCCCTGCCCTTCTGAGAGCTTGAGCGGGCCGCAAACTCCCTTCTAAACAAACTAATCACTATCATTTAAGAGGTTTTTCCTTTTTTTTTTTTGGAGTCAAATCTTTTCAGCTCTGTTGAACATTGTGAATCTCTAGGTTTAACAAATGCATGCTTGAAAACATATAGAATTTACCAGAGTGAAATCCAGAAAACACAGACACAGCCCTTACCAGCTATGGTTACTGGTTTACTCTCTTAAAAATAAGAGATTTTCATTGTTTCTTCATGCTTTGTGTGGTGTGTGGTATAATGTTTGTATGCATGTGTATGTCCATAAGTACGTGTGGAACATATGTGTATCTATCTATGTGTGTGTGTGCACACTTATGAGACGGAGAGGACACTGTTGCTGATATCAGTGCGTAGGCATCATTATTCTGCCTCTGCATTTTCCTCCAGAGAGCAGTAAACATGGGAACGATAAGGCAAACATGGAAGTGCTGGGAAGGTGTTTCTAGTCCCTTAATTTCTGTGATGTTCGTGTCCCCCTTGCTGGAGTAGAGCCTGTGGGAGACGGTACCTTTTCTCCCATTCATCTGCTTTTCCTTCCTTCCTTCTCTCCCTCCCTTTGCTTCCCTTCCCTTTGATCCTTCCTGTATCCCTGATCCTTTCTCCCTCTCTAACTCAGCGATAAACAGGACTCAGATTGCTTGTCAGCGTGTCTGAGAAGCAAGCAGGGCAGGGAAAACTGGAGTGGTTAATACAGAAAAGAGAGAAATGGTACTGAAGAAAATGCTCCAAACTGACCACGCTGGCATTTGCCTAGCTATGAATTCATTTGAAACCATTGAACTGTACACATTAAGTGCACGAATTACATGAATTATAGAGCAGTAAATTGTGTGTTAATAAAAGTGGACTAGGGCTTCACAAAATAAGCAATACTGTTTTAAAATATGCTAGTCCTTAGGCCAACCTTATACATGGCAACTCTGTTTTGCTAGAAACTCTGTTTCAACAATTCATACTGTGGATAGATTGAAAGTCTAAAGCAGGGGGCTTCTCACTGCCACTGGGGTGGAGAATCCACAAGAGGAAGCTGGAGCTGGGGAAAGGAGGGACAGGGGACAAGAAAGTGACAGTTGCAAGGGTCCTCTGCTCAGTTTCTTCATAGTCTGAATGACCAAGCGCCTATACATTTTTGTAAGCCCTTGGGCATATTTTATGTATTGCTTAAATATATATATTCATGTCAATATGATATATACTGTGGAATAGCTACATTTGGGCTAATTACCATATGTTTATTCACTTACTGAACATGCTTGCATTTACCTTAAGAATATTTAAAACCTACTTTCTAGAAAATTTTCACAAATACAGTGCTTCATTACTAAATGTTAGTGCCAGGTTGTATAGCACAACTCTGGTAGTTATTCTTAGAGACTTATTTACTTTTATGTGTATGATTATTTGCCTATGTGTATGTCTGCATCATGTGTGTGCCTGGTGCCCGTGGAGGATGGAAGAAGGCATTGGGTCCCATGGAAGTTAAGCTCCAGATGGTTGTGAGTTCGCATGTGGATGCTGGTAACTGAACCCAGCTCTTCTGGAAGGACAACCAGTGTTTTTAACCTGTAAGCTGTCTTTCCAGACCCTGTAAGTTATCTAATTGAAATTGTATACACTTTGGTCAACGTGTCCTCCATCCTGTGCCCATGTCTAGCACCTGGGAATCTCCATTCTGTAGGCATTTTGTAAACAGCATTCTGTTTATATAAGCTCCTTGTTTGAGATTTCCCATCTAAATGAGGTGATGCAGAATTTGTGTCCTAAATTCATTTTAATTGAGAGAAGATGATCATTAAACTAGCATAGATGCTTACTTATAAGGCTTAAAACTGTATTTCTTGAGTTGTGCACGTACACACACACATACACACACACGCCAGAAAGCAACTTAACCAATAAGCTTGGCTCACTATCAAACAGTCCTGTCTGTTCCTGGACTGGTGCTACAGACTCTAAAAGGGTCCTGCTCCTCCTCTTAACTTCCTGAGAAACTAGGGACTCTCTAGCTTCTCTTAGTTACGGAAGCAGCTATTATGAGTGAGAGTGTGCTCCTGCAGTCTGAGATGCAACGTGGGCTGTGTGGACTCTCTGGCCACACAGACACCCATCCAGATCACACACCACATCCCAGTCCTGCTCTAGACACAAACCTGCTGGATAACGGAACTCTGGACGACGCGATGCCCTTGCTCTGAAGTCTATATTCCACACAGCTTTCCAAACTCATGAAGGTGAGAAAACACGATTTCTTCCCCTCGAATTTTGAGCAGTATTTAAAATACAATAAAAACATAAGTTAAATTTAAAATCTGGCAAGTATGTGCTACTTATCACTCAGAAGATAACAGTGGATTACAGTAGCTTCGATATCACAGATACAGTTATGGAAAAAGAAATTGCTTTCTAGAGAGGAAGTGTCTTCTCAATGGAATCAAAATTTAAATTAATGAGAGGTAATCTTTGAGATTCATGATTGATAAAATAGCTCCTTTTTGGATATTTGTGCATTTAGAAATAATCAAGTTATATAGCAAACTAGGAGTAGAAGATGTCTCTGCAGTGTCTGGAAATTCACATGGCAAGTGATGAATTTTTCCATTAGTGTTAATGAGCTGAGCCTGGTTAACTCCCCAGCATATCAGCAGAATGGAGGCCACACCATCGGTCCCTCATAGCTAATTCAATCTGTTTGTTTTCTGATCTTTCCCTCAGTGTTTTCCAAAAGCCATTTCAGGAGTGACAAATTTATGGGTACAACCTTTATAGAACTGGCTATGTGATATCAGAAAGCAAAGGCAATGGACAGAAGTCTTGGGAGAAATAAAATGATGTGCACATGTTTTGTGCACAACCAAGAATCATCTGATGAGTAGTAAAGGCTAAAACAGTCATTCATGGAAATGAGAATGGCTTTGTCTACTTCCCAGAGACTCAGAGAAGACAACAAAGACTCAAAGGGAAAGCATATTCAAAACAGCTTTCAAGTGCTATGTCGCATAAACACAACCAACACAAAGCCTTATTACATAAAAGCAAAACTGTGTCACATGGGTAATTGAAGGGGTGCGGGGGAGAAAATCCCAGAAATAACACATCACTCCAGAATTGCTGACTCAACTGCAAAGAACGTTTTGACAGAGAGACCTTCATAGAAGCCACAAGAAGACTTCCTTGTAGAACAAATGTTGACAGCTAGGAATGGTAAAGGCATTTGATTCACCTGTTTCAATATTACTGAACCCTTGCCCCCCTCCATTCCTGGACTGGCTTCCTCTGTATGGCTTATTACTAGTGAAGAGTCCATTGACCAATTTAGTCTATCATTGTAATCATTTTCACAAAAGCTGTCTCAATGGTAATTATGTATGCAAATGTATGTCATTCCGATGCTCATCTACTCCTTCCAGAAGACACTGTCAGATCCTCCATGCTACAACAGCCACAGCAGACGTACATGGAAAGCAGTTTCAGACATTAGTGCTAGTATGACACATGACTGGTGTGGGAAGTCCTTCTGTATATGTGTTGCTTTTATCAGTTAATGAATAAAGAAGGTGCTCATGGCCAATGGCTTAACAGAATATAGCTACACTGGAAGAGATATATATATAGAGAGAGTAGGCGGAGTCAGGGAGATGCCATGTAGCCATCACCGGGAACAGACAAGCTGGAATCTTGCTGGTAAGTCACAGCCACATGGTGATATACAAATGAATAGAAATGGCTTAAATTAAGATGTAAGAGATAGCCAATAAGAAGTTGGAGCTAATAGGCCAAGCAGTGACTTAATTAATACAGTTTCTGTGTGGTTACTTCGAGTCTGGGGAGCTTGGAATGAACAAGCAGCCTCTACAACACATGATGCCTCTTTTCTCATTCCCTCTCTTCAACTTTCTTCTATTAGTTGATAACTTATAGGGTATGCAACAACTAGGCAACTACATGCACATGGGCATCATATATATTATATATACATATATAAAAATTATTATATACACACATATATTTATGTAAGTGTATGAATTATGTATTCCAGAGGTAGGCAGTTAAATCTGGAAATAATAACATGATGTTCATGTTTGGCCTTCCTGAGGGCACTTCCCGTTTGTGAAGAATCAATCTTCCCCTATCTCCCTTCTTCTAACAGTGCAAATGGTGTATTTGATTGGATTCAGATGTCAGTTTGAATATTACTCCTTCAAGGACATTTGCTGTGACTACTTAAATTAACCTGTCTCTAGTACTGGAACCCCAAGGACTTTCTTCTGTATTTCTAAGATACTTCTTTTCTGCTCATACTTCTGAAAATGTATGAAGGCTGCCTTCTCACTTTTTTCTTAATTAATTAGTTTGAGAGTGTCACAGGTGAGTATTACATTTACCTAAGCTTTCAATCCTTCTTCAACCTCCCAGTTCTCCCAGGGCCATGCACCAGGCCTTCAGATGGGTGTGCCCCTCTGGAGTGTGCTGTCCCGTGCTGAAGACCAAGTCAGTGGTTCCTGCAAGAGGGTTGGAGCTAAGTAGAGGTGATTTCCCGCCCCCCCCACAAGGGTCAACCATTAGATCTCCTAAGAAATGATGCTTAAATTGTGTTGTAGGAATAAGGCCCCATGATGAAGCACGTGTATTTGGAGTGGGGGGGAGGGGCTGTGAGAGGAACTCCAGCGGCAGAAGGAGCACCCTGACCCTGAGCATTGTGGGAAGCAATCCATCACTGAATCTATGTGTGGCCAGGGCACAATGGCCTTATAAAACATCTTAATATTTTAAGAAAGAACAGGGAGCCCCTGAGAGGTGCTGAAGGCAGTATTGGGATGGTTGGATTCATACCTGGCTGTGAGGAGACTCACTGAGAAAGGAACAAGGGCAAAAAGAGGTGAATATGGAGGCAAACAGACAAACCTGTAAGAGAGTTTTACAAACGGTCTGTTGAGCAGATGGAGTGCCTGCTACAGGTAGGGAGGCGGGAAAGGCTTAAGATGATCTGTTAATTCCAAGTAGAATCCCTGGTTGCAGCTCTCCACCACCCACTGAAACCTTGGAGGGGGCACGAATCCAGTTTTGAGCAATAAAGTAAGCAACCATCAAAAGGGATACTCAGTGGGCAGCTAGATACACAGGTCTCTGCACAGGAGTGATCAAGGCTAGAGGCACTACTGCAAGCCATGAACATTTAGATGGACTTGCAGCCATGGCAACAGATGAAACTGTGAAATGACCACAGGAGAATCTGTGAGTGAGCACAAGAGAAGTGGTTTTCAATCCCCTTTGCACATTAGAATTAGCAGAGAATTTAGAAATCCCACTGCCCAGGTTTTACCCGAGGAGGAAGGAAGCCCAGGCCTGGAAGTTTCTTGAGAATTACCCTGGGGATCCCATCAACAGAAAGCTAGAAGAGCAACTGAGGGTAAAGTCAAGGGGAGGGAGGCCAGTGACAGCCAGCGGCCTGATCCTGAAGACAGTAATAGTGCCCGCCATCAAGAAGAGACTGACACCAACAGTCTCTGCTGCAGAGAATGGGGCATGTGAGTGTGCAAGGGTGACCACGAAGCCAGAACGACGTGCGTGGGCCATGTTTCTTGTTTTAATGTGAGATGTGGACTTGGGAAAGCTTGTGGCTGTTGTGTGCATACCATATAAAATCCTAGCACAGCATAGTTGCGCTGTTTATAATGTAATTAGAAACCAGCACATATGTGACCACCGTCCTGGCCAGAAATATAATATTGCAAGCTTTGTAAAAATCCTCTGTGTCCTCACCAACAAAGTGTCTTCCTTCGATCGATCTTTTGCTCCCATTGATAATTTTTACCGTCTACATTCAAGCATCCACAGGTCACACTACTTAGCCTGGTCTAGAATCTCATGTCATTTGAACCACACTGCATGTATCTCTTGGGTATGCTGTCTTCAGGCTTCTGCGCTTGTGGATCCGTGCATGTTGCAATATTTGGTTTCTGTTTATAAATTTCACTGTTGCATGGGGTTCCTTTGTGTAACTATAGTAAGAGATGTGTGACCCGGTGTGAAAGGTACCGGGAACAGGGACAGGAATGGGGATGTTAAGATAGACCGACAGGTTTACAGGCAGCTAGGCCACAAGAGCAGAGGTGGTCAGCAGCAGCCTTTTCCTTCTTGCACGGGAAGGAGCCTTGCTTGTACGGCGTTGTTATTTCAGTAAAGCAGGTATTGCATTTCGGTTGGGGGAAGAACCGAGGAGGAGGGTATCGGGAGGAACACAAATAGGTATTCTATGGAAAACAAATCTCCTGGAAGGAGAGTGAAAAGACTCCCAGCAAGCGTGAGAAGGAACTGGTGCCACAGATCAGGGCTCTAATGCTAACAGCAAGGTATGAGGTTGATCACTTCCTCTGGCGGCTGTGGGCATCCTCAGTTTCATGGCTCTAGAGAAAGACGGTGTCTCTGCGTGATGTCAGGCAGTGGACTTGGGAGATTTAGCCTCCCTGTGTTCTCTGCGGCTCACTAATCCACCAGTGAGAGTGAGTCATTCGGATCCCAAGCTCCTTATCTATAAAAGGGAGACGGTGTGTCCTGTAAAACGTTGTCTATGACAATTAAATACAGCAAGGCTTTGCAGAATCTTAGTACAACAGAAACTCAATATGTGCAATGTTATGGGAAAATAAAAATGCCTTGCTCAGTAGAGTATGAACACCAAAGGCTGAGGATATAGAGAACTTGCCTAGTACAAGTGAGGCCAGAAGTTCATACCACAGCAAAACAAATAAGCAATCAGGGTGTGATGGGATGAGCCTATCTATAATCCCAGCACTCAGGAGACAGAGGCAGGGGCTGCCAGCAATATTCATTCAGGGCTACCCAGGAAGACCTAATGACTAGCAAACAAACACCCAAAATAAAACCACCTGATACTTTCTTATTCCCGGGATTAGAAAAACATGTTGAATGAACCCAGCGAAGGGAAGTTTAACACTGAGTACTGAGAGCAGGCAAAGGCAAAGTGAAACCCCAGTCCCCTAACTTGTTTGGAAAAATGTCACAGTTAGTTTGGAGCATGAGTACCTATGATACAGAAGACAGTGGTTTCAAAAGCCGGTGCACACTCTCAAACTTTGGGCTCAGAGGTCACAAAGGTCCACACCAGAACAGGCTGGAAAAGTTTGGGCAGAGGAGAAGTGGCTCTTGTCACACTGTAGCCCTATCTAGCCCACTGGCTACCCTTGTCTTCCCTCAGTATTACCCAACTCTACTCTCCAGATATTTAAAATTACATACACTTCTACACCACGTGAACACATCTGCACATGCATTGGAACAATGACCCTGGGTCTCAGCTGTTCTCTTCTGTAGGACTATACCCCTGGGACATCTTATCCATCTCTTGGTCCTGAAACAGGTACAGTGGTCAATTATCCTCTCTGTGTGGTTCCAAAGACTTACATGACCACCCATGGCTCAGTAGACACATCTCTCATGCTGGTTACCTAGCTTTGGGAATACCCACTCATCTTCCTCCCCAACTTCAAGGTTCTGAAAACAACAACACACCCCACACAGCATAATCCTGGATGTGTAATGTGTGGTTGACACATGCTTGTTTGACCAGAAGATGGTCATTATGAAGACGAAAAGGTGCATAAGCCATCTAGGTGAAAAAGTTTTGTCTGATGCCTTCAACTATAGCACATGAAGATTTCTCTTTTCTTATCTGAAGTATGCACTAGATTATCCTATTGAGAAGAAACCTCTAAAATATAACATGAAAGTTTCACTGACAGACTACTCGCCTATGTGAACTTTATGTTAAATACTGGGTTGTCACACAGGAAGTGATTGATGAAACGGGCACCAAGTGCTTTATGGTTTTAGAGACAAGTAATTTGTCTGCATGTGTTATGGTAAAACCACTTCCATCCCTTGGCATCAAATGTCTACACTAGTTTCCAGTGACATTTAGATCTATCCAGAACTTCCTTGGGTACTTGGCACAACTAGCCTTGTTATCAGAACAACATGTTTCCCTTCTAGGATTCCCATTTGCAGAGCTGATTTCTACCCCTGCATGAGAGGCACCCAGCAGCCTCCCTAAGATTTCACCATGTACCTGACGAAAACCATATGACATCACACACAATGAAAGGGAGAAATAAGACTGGATATTGTTTTTATGTACCACCTGACTCGACTTTTTAGAAATACAATAACTGGGATACAGCGATGAATCCTTAGCCCCATATTTGTGAGCAAACATGAGGTGCTACCATCAAAAGGAACCATGCAAATAGCCAGGGGCAGATGCCATGACAATGTGCTCATTCAGCTCCTTGGAAAATATGGTTTTCAGTTCATCTTAAAAGACGCTTTTAGTGCTTGTGAATTAGCATTGGAGAATTCTTGGATAACTGAGTAGGTGGAGAGAACAAGGCAGGGTGTTGGACTTGACTGTGTGTGGATCCTGTTCAGGAAATACTCAAAATAGTGATGTATATTTTCTTAGACTTCAGGAGATTTGATCCTACATTTTATAATCAGTTTAAATACCACGCTAAGCCAGGCCAAGGTGTCTCACTTGACGCAAGACTCCAGGCCTTTCCTGGGTGTAGGACGGCGGTCTGTCTCAGGCTTACTTTTGAGCCTGGGTAAAGATTTTTCTTGATATGACTAATAAGCCTCTGTATGATCTGATTTCTCACAGAGGAAAAACAATGTCTTCATTCTACCCCAAAGCGGAATATAAATAGAGCAAAAAAAGAGTAACAACTGGGTGATGTTTTCCAGAACACAAAGCAGAAATGCAAGGCCTCTAATTCCTAACTCAAAGAACGTTAAATATTTTAATCTGTTCTGTTAGCTCATTTTAATCCATGACAAAAGACAAGCAAAGGAGATTAAACCTAGAATGAATACTGTGGATTGTGAAACTAATGAAGGCTTAGAATAGCACAGATGAATTTCCAACTTCACCAAGCAGTGTTAAGGCTAGCCTCAGCAGGGAATCCTGGAAGCTGCAGCCAGTCTCCTGACTGAGAGTCCACATGTCCAGGGGTAGGGTGGAGTCACAAATCTGTCCCTCTGGATTACTTCAGGAGTGATATCTCATGGCCACAGACTACGGCTTCCTTTTGGCTTGCTTACTGCTAACTGCTCCCAGGTCTGTCAACACAAAGGGTAAACTGGTAGAAACTTTCATCTTAGCTCCTAAGTAGTCCTGAGACTACTTCGAAATTCATGAGGTAATACAATCATGTGTGGATGATTTTCGTTAAATAGACCTCTCTCTCTCTCTCTCTCTCTCTCTCTCTCTCTCTCTCTCTCTCT